>CM023199.3:14425810-14540383 GCA_004115045.4 Sinella curviseta | reverse complement strand
TTTTTGTTTGAAAGCGTTCGCTTCTCGAACGCATTTAGTCGTCGTCGTGACGAGAATGTTGCGGGGAGTTATGTCTCTGTTTTTAGTAATAGCTTGCGAGTGCTTTTTATTGGGGTGAGTGATTTGTTGTTTTTTGGTCAGAGTGAGACACGAGAGCTAAATTGAAAATCGTTAATTGAGTAGTTAGTCAATTGTTGTTATTCATTTAAAAACGATAAAAGTGAATAATAAAACCGTAAAATTGTTATTTGTAAAAGAAACTATTGCTCCAAGATTCTGTGTCATTTGGTAAAAGAAAATTGTTAGCCAGTTAGTGCATAACCACTTCCTATTTGGAGCTCAGCAGACGAGTGAAGTCTGGAGTAGGGATTAGCACAGGCACAAAGTCTTTTCTGTCTTGGAACAGTCAGGCTATCGAAGTAATTCCAGGACATTAAAGTGGTCCTTCGCAGAAAAAGAAACAGCACCCTTGGAAAACAGTTATGGAGCAATCAGCTGGAGAAAGAAGACGTAGTTCTCGTCGTAACGCTGGTCAACCAGCTGAGCGGCTTGGAACATGGGTCGAGGATCAGCAACGCAGAAAAGGGATCCAGACGACCGAGACAACTCAGGAGGGGATGGAAACACAACCGTCTCACCCCCTGGAGGAAGTGGAAATGGAAGATAACACGTCACAAAGGGCCGTTTCCGTTCGTTCGTCAGCAAAGTCGAGAGCAACAGGAAGTGGCAAGAGTAGCAGTTTGCGAAGAGCCAAACGAGAGATTGAGTTGGCGGCGGCTGAGGAGTTAGCAGAAATTGAGCTCGCCAAACTGAAAATTAAAGAAGACCTGTTGAAGAAGAAGACGGAGATTCAGATGGAGGAGGCAGAGGAATCGGACAACTCTCAGCGGCTTAGCGATTCAGATGATGACATTTGGAGTTTGCCACCGCAGACAAAAGGACGACAACAAAGAAAACTGATACCGTCTCGACAAGCACCAGCTCCAGTTTTAGATGGAGTTACACAGCTGGCTGAGGCCATCACCCAGGCCATTGGAAATGTGAGCGTTGACCGCGCACCAGTCGCACATGGAAAGGGAGCTCCAAAACTACCGAGGTTTGATGGGGATCCGTTGGAATGGCCAGCGTTCATTAGCCAGTTCAACGCGACATCTAAACAGTACCGCCTCTCAAAAGATGACAACGTTATCCGTCTACGTTATTGCTTGGATGGTAAAGCAAAAGATTGCGTGAAAGCCCTACTCGTATCACCAGAAAACGTTGAAACTGTGCTCCACATGTTGGAGATGAACTTCGGAAGGCCGCGCATGATAATTAAAAAGCTGGTGGACAAAACGAAGAAGTTGGACTGTGTTGCTGATGGAAATTGGCAACAATTGCTTACGTTTTCGAACACAGTTAGGAACTTGGTGGAAACCATGAAGAGCCTAAAATGCCAACATCACATGCTCAATCCACAGCTTTTGGATGAACTTGCAGAGAAATTGCCCACACAATTCCACTTTGACTGGATGGCTTTTGTACGGAGACATGAGGACGCCAATCTGGAGGATTTCAGCGGTTTCGTCACCAGTATTGCTGAAACTGCTGCCATGATGTCGGATAGGAAGACTAACGTGGAAGATAAGCAGAAGAGGAAGGAGCGCGTCTTCTTATCAAATGAGAAAAAAGAAAGCACCTGTCATTTTTGTGGACTGACTGGACATTGGATATCATCCTGTGAAAAGTTCAAAAAAATGGATGAAGATGAACGTTTGAAGGTCACGATGGAAAAGAGAATATGTTACTGCTGCCTTATCCCGGGACATCAAGCTATGAAGTGTCGGAGGAAGAGACCTTGTGGAAAGGATGGATGCACGCAGTTCCATCATCCCTTACTACACAAGTCAGGCAGAAAGGAAGACAAACGCGAACAAGGCCATTCATTGGACGATGACGACAACACTTCACATTTGCCATACATCCCGGTTATCCTTTCCAGTGGAGGGAAGGAAGTGAAAGTAATAGCATTTCTCGATGACGGATGTACATCCACGTTAATTGAACAGGAAGTTGTGCAATTATTGGAGCTGAAGGGAAGAAAGGATCCACTATCTCTTCAATTAGTAAAGAACAAACAAACTGAGGAGGAGGAGTCAATGCGCGTTAGTTTCCAAATACGAGGGGACTATGACGGAGCAAGATGTTTTGACATTTCTGGAGCTAGGACAATCTCTAGGCTTGGAATATGTCAACAGACAATGGACATTGACAAATTGAAGAAAAAGTACGCCTATCTGAACGGATTACCTGCACAGTCCTACTTCAATGAGAGACCATCAATAATCATAGGACAGGCAAATAAACTGTTATCGCTTTCTCGTCGCTTCGTTCACGGAAAGGAAGGTCAACCTGTAGCAGAGAAAACTTGGCTTGGATGGGTTATTTCCGGAAAACTACCAGAAAGAAACAATCTGGATGGGAGTTACGTCATACGGGAGGAAGTCAATTCAGATGAGCTTCTTCATCAGCTGGTCAAGGAATCATTTTCGACGGAAGCTTTTGGAGTCAAAATAATTCACGAGAAAGCTCGCTCCAGAGAAGATACGCGTGCAATAGAGCTGTTGGAAACGAACACCAAGAAGACAGGAGATTGTTACGAGACTGGATTACTTTGGAGGAGTGATAAACCAGAAGTTCCGCCCAGTTATCACAACGCATTGAATAGGCTGAAATGCCAAGAGAGGAAGATGGACAAGGACTCAAAATTTGCTTCTTTGTACGTGGACAAGATAGAGGAGTATATTAGCAAGGGATACATTCTGAAGCTGACCAAGGAGGAGATCTTCTCTAAGGATGAAAAAATAAATTATCTTCCTCACTTTGGAGTCTACAACCCCAACAAACCTGGAAAGATTCGCCTAGTTTTTGATGCTGCAGCAAAGAATGGAGGCGTTAGTCTGAACGACTTATTGCTACAAGGACCTGACTTGCTAAACCCATTGCCAGCGGTCCTCATGAGATTCCGAAAGAAGAGGATTGGATTCAGTGCTGACATCACGGACATGTTCCATCGTATCAAGATTAGGAAAGAAGATCTAGCAGCGCAACGATTTCTCTTTCGAGGCATGGACAGAGAAAGGACACCAGATGTTTTCCAAATGAACGTGATGTTATTTGGAGCCACATGTTCACCCAGTGCAGCGCTTTACGTGAAGAACCTGAACGCGGAGCAAAACAAAGAAGAGTTTCCAGCAGCTTATAACGCCATAATGCACCAATTTTATATGGACGATTATTTGGATTCGGCAGATACGGAGGAGGAAGCAACACAATTGATCAACGAGGTTATTCACGTGAACAAGTTGGGTAATTTTACGCTGTGCAAATGGGTCTCCTCTTCCAAGGCAGTTATTGAGAAAATCCCTATTGATTTACGGGCGGAGGGATTGAAGGAGTTAAGCTTGGCGGAGACGGATATTCCATTAGGACGAGCACTAGGAATTTGGTGGGATCCCGAAGAAGACATTTTTACATTTAAGGCCGACTTTCACAAGGTGACGGAGGAAGTTTTGTCTGGAGACAAGATCCCGACGAAAAGAGAAGTTTTGCAGCTGCTGATGTCAATTTTTGACCCGTTAGGATTCATCGCTCATTTTACGGTACGTGGTAAAATGCTTTTGCAGCTGATTTGGAACAGTGGGGTACATTGGGACGAAGAGATTCCAGAAAACCTCCAAGGAAAATGGAAAAACTGGATAGACGAGCTCAAGAATATTGTCAATTTGAAGATACCGAGATGCTATTCGTTGAAGATGCCACGTGCGGAGTCAATTCAGCTGCACATTTTTATGGATTCAAGTCAATTGGCATTCGCCTGTGCAGCATATCTACGTGTGGAGGCCGATGGCGAAGTTGATGTCATGCTTGTAGCAGCTAGAACGAGAGTAGCGCCATTGAAGCCAATGTCAATTCCACGTTTGGAACTCCAAGCAGCTGTTGCCGGAAGCAGATTAGGAGTCTGCATTAGTGAAAACATTGGACTTCCAATCACGGAAAAGTACCACCACACCGATTCTCGTACTGTGCTGTGCTGGATCAAGGCTGAAGCAAGACGCTTCAAGCAGTTTGTCGCTCACAGGATCGGAGAAATAGCCGAATTAACCGACATCGCCAGCTGGAGGTGGGTGCCAACTGCCGAAAATGTAGCTGACGACGCGACGAGGGATGAGAAGGAATGTGATCTCAAGCCGACTTCACGCTGGTTCAACGGGCCTAGTTTCCTAAAACAAGATCCATCAACTTGGCCTGTGCTTGTAGAGGTTAGTATGCCAGATTTAGTGAAACAGGAAGAAGAAATGAAAAAGGATTTTCTTGGAGTCATCATGGAGGTGGATTCTCTTAAGTTTGAAGATTTTTCTTCTTGGAGCAGGCTAGCAGCTGTTACCGGATGGATTCTACGTTTTGTAAATAGGACAGCCAAGAAGACTGGTGACAGTGGTGATACGCTTAGCATAACCGAAGGAAGGAAAGCGGAAATAATTATGGTGAAAATGTCGCAACAACAAAGTTTTGCCGAGGAGATAATGCAGCTCACGCGAAACAAGCTCATTGGGAAATCCAGCCGCTTATCAAAGCTCTCACCATTTTTGGATAACAACGGAGTCTTAAAAATGAAGTCAAGATTTGCTCAAGCAGCAGCAGTACCGGAGAGAGAGAAATTCCCAATCATTTTGGATGGTCGTCATCCCATGATCAAGTTACTGGTTCAACATTATCATAAAACTTGGGCCCATGGGGGAAGAGGAATCGTCATGAACGAGCTAAGAAGAAAATACTGGATCCTCGGTATGAGTAGTGTTGTTCGAAAAGCAATTAGTGAGTGTGTCGTGTGTAGGAAGCGCAAGGTACAGCCCGTGATGCCTGAGATGGGAAATCTCCCGGATGCTAAGCTAGCCGTTTTTTATCGTCCATTTACCTTTTGTGGAGTCGACTGCTGGGGCCCTATGGAGGTGACGGTAAAGCGATCCCGAGAGAAGCGATACGGAATGATTTTTACTTGTCTCACAACACGAGCTATTCATTTGGAATTGTTGAGCAGTTTGACTACCGACTCCTGCATTCAAGCAATTTTAAGGATGCGATCGAGGCGAGGAACTCCGGAGGTGATCATTTCCGACAACGGAACGAACTTTGTAGGGGCCAACGGAGAGCTGAGTGCAGTAGTGAAAGAGATTCCTCAAACGGTGGAAAAACACGGAATTGAGTGGCGATTTAATCCGCCCGGCGCACCCCACATGGGAGGAAGTTGGGAGAGGCTGATTCGATCGGTGAAGACGACCTTATCCATTATCCTAAAGGAGCAAGCGCCGAAGGAAGAATTGCTACGAACAGTAATTACTGAGGCCGAGTATATCGTTAACAATCGCCCGTTGACTGAAGTGCCCGTGGACTACAGCTCCCCAAGAGCTCTTACCCCAAACGATTTCCTTATTGGACCTGACAAGAACGGGAGTGAAGAACGAACTGATGTGATTTGCTTGCCTAACGTCAACGGAAAGGACCTGAAGCGAATGTGGTGCACAAGTCAGTGGTACGCTGAGCAATTCTGGAAAAGATGGAGGCTAGAGTACCTGCCAACTTTAGCTCGTCGCGAAAAATGGAACAAGCCTTCTGTTCCAATTGCCGTTAATGATGTGGTCATCGTCGTGGAGCCGTTGCTGGAGAGGAACATGTGGCCACTGGGAGTTGTTACAGCAGTTCACTCAAGGAAAGGGGACAAAGCTGTTCGTGTTGTGGATGTGCGGATCGTCAAAAACGGAGGAAGGCAAAATTTCAAGATTCTTCGTCGTCCCGTATCTCGCATCTGCCTACTAGAGAAAGCCGAGGAAACTGGAGGATAATGGAAAGCCTTCCAATATCAGGAGGAAGAATGTTGAGGAAAAGTATCTGAATTCGTAGTTTTTTGTTTTAAAAGCGTTCGCTTCTCGAACGCTTTTTAGTCGTCGTCGTGACAAGAATGCTGCGGCGAGTTGTCTCTGTTTTTAGTAGATTTTTGAGTGCTTTTATGGGAAATCGTCATTGTTGTTGTTTTTAGTCAGAGTCAGGATGAGAGCTAAATTGTAAAATCGTTAATGGTAATTAGTTAATTGTTGTTATTCATTTAAAAACGATAAAAGTGAATAAAACCGTAAAATTGTTATTTGTTAAAAGAAACTATTGCTCCAAGATTCTGTGTCATTTGGTAAAAGAAAATTGTTAGCCAGTTAGTGCATAACCACTTCCTATTTGGAGCTCAGCAGACGAGTGAAGTCTGGAGTAGGGATTAGCACAGGCAAAAGTCTTTTCTGTCTTGGAACAAGTCAGGCTATCGAAGTAATTCCAGGACACATATCATGCACAATGATATTGTGATTTATACGAGAGCAAATGACAACGAGACAAGATATGAATTGATTGTGTTAGGAAATAACGAAATTGATTGGACAATTTTGACACTACATTTCTGCAAAGTGGACATGTTCTCTTCTCACCGCCGAGATTGTGCAAAAAATAAAGGCCCACAATCTTTATGTACATCGATTGTGCACGTTTTCTTTATACTTCGAAATAAAACATTTCTTAACACCATTTTCAATGGGACTTGGAAGACGTTATCTGATCATTACTTTCACCGATTACGGTGTTTACCGACTCCTGGTGGCGTCGAAGATAGGGTTACAATCCACGAAAACAATTCTTACCCATTTTGTTTCTAACAATTCAAAGCCATACAGTAAGCTATCAATTTTTAATATTTACTTATTGTAATTAAATTACATATGTATAATAGAATTTACTGCGCTACTAATCTTTCCACAGATTCGAAGCAGACTATTTGACCTTCATCCTACAAAGAAATATTATATATTGAAGTTTTTGGGAAAATAGAAACAATGTTCATATAGATTACAATTCCGTGATTGGAACAAGTGCACAAAGAAATGATTCCCGAAGAAAATGATATCTTTTAAAATGGTATAGCTCAAATATTGATGACATTTTTTTGTGTTTTGAATACTTGCCAAGGACACAAAGAGTTGCCACAACTTGTGATGAGTCGTTGTAAAATATCCAGACACCAATGATATAAAACACATAATAATAAAAATGGCAGCATTTTCAACCTTTGAAAACTTTATTGACAATTGACTGACACACGACGACACTCTGAACATAAGCCTTCCTAACCTATTGTTTTTTTAATTGTGCCCAATTCAGTATATTCCTATTTATGGCATCGTGAAACTGCAATTGCAACAAACGTTGTACATTGTGTTTCAGGATAATGTTATTATCAAATAGGTGGTGGCGCGACATAAAAACTGTAGTGCGATGCGATTGTAAAATGATATATTTTTTCTAAAATTTCTGTGTCTGTTCAGATAGTTTAATCCTTTCAAAATATGCCGGTTTCCAACTTTCTATCAATTTCAAAAGCTGATCCAATCGTATAGTGAATTTTAACCTGAAATTAACGAGGTCTTATTCTACAGAGAGCGGTATACTTGATATGTATTTCCAAGACCATGTAAGGATAACTACGGAGGTGAATAAAATATGGCACTTTCACAACTCTTAGCATAAGCATAAGCTTAGGAATGTGTTGCGTTTGAATTGAACATGAAAGAGATCAGCAACTCCATGCAATATGTGTAAAGCACAGAACTAAATGTTTCAAAGCGAGCAAAAAGTAATATTTCCTGAATCTCCGTCAAAAACTGAGTAAATGTAGCTAGGAACACAGTGTTTCAAATTGTGCTGAAGTATTGTAATTGTAACATTAGTAACACTAGTAACGTATTGTGCTGAAGTATGCATGCATGTCTTGATATTGCTCTACGTTTATAACAACATGAAAGTTTTGCAAATTACGCTGCCCTAAATTCACTAATACAGCTGAAAAAACTCAAAATCCAATAGATACATCGCTCACTTCGCCGGAATTCGCTCGACAAAAAGGTCAGATGAGCTGGAGAGAGAGCCAACAACTTCCATTGCTTTATTCCTTCAAGTAAATAATAACATGTAAGTTAGCACCCAATATATAAAATAAATTATAATCAATAGCAGATGAAATTAATTAATTAGGTACATCTTACCTGCTTTGAAATTATGATAGGTCAATGAAAGGCGGGTATCCCACCACAAAAAAAAGACGGTTACAAATCTTGTCGGATTGTTCGACAGCGCGTTGATAACCCTGTCAGCACCTACAAAACTCCCATTTCTCCGTCTCGCAGACAATGGAAAGTTTGAGAAGACCACAAACAATTGTGCTGGTATCATTTGGTTTTCAAAAAATGTACATCTTTGCACACCGCACAATTTAACTAACACGACGACGGCATACTAGTGATTGACAAGTTGTCAGTGAATTTTTTAACTTCTAACTAATTAAAAAATCAATCATGGTACCGAAGGACCAGTTAATTTTTTTTACTGTGACTGTATGGTTGCATTCTGCTTTTACACACAGCTCAAGCTGACGAGAATGTGTTTCTTGTTGAAGCAATAGTGTGCTCAAAATGAATTCACGGACCGGTTTGTCTGTCGAGTGGACGGGGCAAGTTCAACAGCTCTATAGCCTTTGTTCACCAAAATATGAAGCTTTTGTTTTCCATGTAAAATATTCTCCCGCTCATTGGCTACAGAATAACCTGTTAAGCAATACTAACTCTGTTAGCCCTATGTTGTTTGTTGTGGCGTCCGTGTAGGTCAATTGCCCCTCAAACCAAATTGCTGCTTCATATAACTTCAGATACTAAAAGCTGCAAAGTGCAATCTAGCGGTGATGCGAGAAAAACGTGCGCCAACAAAATAACAATTTTTATTGCTACTGCATGACTAATTACAGAATACGTTGCATTAACAAATCTGCGTTAAGCAGAAAACGTGACAAATTGCAGAAATCATCATGATATTTAAACTACCGCTCATGTTCTCATGTTTACTCAGTCATATAATAGGCATATATAAAATGTAGTTATTGCATAAAAATTTATCAGAGCACCATTTCACGATTTCATAATAACAGATTAACATGAAACTTGAATAAATCATTGTGTTTGAGATTAAAAGAATAGAACAGATGAGCTACTAACATTATGGAGCTACCACGTTTACGTGACAACGGAATTTTTAGTTAGTAAATTAGAATAATGCATTTTAATAATTATCTCATTTGACAAAATTCTCCATTTTCGTCTTTCAATCGCATGCCAACAAAGATGGGAATACTAAGGCATCTTTTCATGTGTTGAACTTTGTCGACATGATGTTCTTGCAAAGTGGCGTCGATGCAGATCAATTTTGCATTAAATTTTCTTGGAAAGCAAAAGTTACATTTATCCCTATACACAAAACAATGTTCCAGGTGCAAACTATGCTGTTGGTGTCGATTGTATCAGCCAGTTCAATGAGCTAGTTCCAGATGCGGGAGCCAAACCCGCGATTCCTGAAATGGCTGATCAAATGTTAAAATACGATGTATACGTTCAGGAAAAATGATCGTGTACAGCAGCTGTCACGCTGTGAGTGTCATGAAATTAAATGTCATGCCTCACTACACTTATCAAACTAATACTACCATTTTCTCAATAGATTCATTTTTGTAGTATCTTTGACTATGCCGAGTGTAAGGTTTTATGTGAAATGCTATGCTGTGCATAAATCAATGATGGTACGTGGAGTCTTTGCCTGTTTCTAGTCTCTAATCTTTACTACATGAAAGGTAGATTGGGTCTGACTGAAAGTCAGGAGAGTTACAAGAGTCATACTTGATCATCAGTTCATACATCATGATAATGCAAATTAACTTAAATTGGTTTTCTACCAAGATTCAGGAGACATGAATATTTCATCAATTATCCAATATAAATTATCATCATAATTCCAGACATTCAATGTGCATACATTACATTTCCTCTTCCCTAACTTAATACACACTTGAATGAAGAAAAGACTACGTTTAACTAATCCAAATCTTCAGGTGGTGTCTCGACATCATGGTCAGCGTCGTCTTCGTCTTGATTACTGTTGCCATGCATAAACTTGCGGTGGGACTCACGGATTTGATCCACGTGTCTCTTCAGGTTTCTGCCCCCTGCTTGCACGACGTAGGTTACTGGACCCAGGCGGGATATGATTTTGCCTAACGACCATTTCTCATCGCCTTTTGAGAATGTCTGCACCCAAACGTTGTCCTCTTCTTTAAACTCGCGTTGCTTGACTCGCTTGTTGTAGCCAACTTCTTGCTTGAGCTGATTTGTGCGGACTGAGGTGGCCACATCTGGTCGTACAAGATCCATGGTGGTCCTCAATCGCCTTCCTTGCAGGAGCTCCGCTGGACAGGAGTTTGTGGTGGCGTGGGGTGAATTGCGATATGCCAAAAGGAATCGCTGCAGTCTCAGCTCTACTCTCATATCTTGAGCTCGCATGCCCTCCTTGAATGTCCTAACGAATCTCTCTGCTTCTCCGTTTGACCTTGGGTGGTACACGGACGAAAGTATGTGTTTTATGTTGTTGGCTTTGCAGAATTGCTCGAATTCACTGGACACAAATTGCCTTCCGTTATCTGTGACAATCTGCTCTGGAATCCCAAACCGGGCAATCACTTCTGCTAACTTGCTGATTACGGCTGTGCTGGTGGTATTGTTGTTCATACAAAACACCTCTGGCCACTTGGTGTGTGCGTCCATCATGATAAGCCACATACACTTATGCAGCGGCCCGGCCAAATCCATGTGAAGACGCTGCCAAGGTCTCTCAGGATACTGCCATGGGTGGAGTGGAGCACTTGATGGTGAAGGTGCTTGCTGTTGACATGTATTACATGCTTTTCCAATATTTTCGATTTCACCATCAATTCCTGGCCAATACACGTGCTGCCTTGCTATTGCTTTCATTCTGACAATTCCAAAATGGCAGTCGTGTAATTGCTGTAGAATTTTCTCTTTCAGGTTGGTGGGAACGACTACACGAATTCCCCACATGATGACTCCTTGAACTATGCTGAGCTCATCACGTCTGGTAAAGTAAGCCTTTAATTGCTTGTCTTCTTCTCTCAACTTGGGCGGCCATCCGTACAAGATTAACTGCTGAACCTTTGATAGGATTTTATCGCGAGCTGTAGCTTTTCTTATAGCTGATGCTGTTACAGGTAGCACCTCCAACTGCTCGCTGGCCAACATGTTGACACTTTCCTCTTCCCCAATTACTGCTTCTCCCACTTGGCGCACTGGCAAGCGAGAAAGTGCATCTGCATTTCCGTGTTCTGATGACTTCCTGTAGACCACTTCATACTGGAACTGGGATAAGGTGAGACTCCAGTGATGAAGGCGGGTGGCTACTAAGGGTGGAAGTTGGGTTTTAGGCCCAAAGATGGTCAGCAACGGTTTGTGGTCAGTGACCAGAATGAATGGTTTGCCCCACAAATATTTGAAGTATTTTGTTACTCCATGTATGATACTGAGCCCCTCCTTCTCTATTTGGCTGTACCGCCGCTCGGTGTCTGAAAGGAGCTTGGAAGAGAAGGCAAGTGGCTGTTCGGTTCCATCTTCATTTTTCTGGAACAAAACGACTCCAAGACCGTAAGAGCTACTGTCGCAGCTTATCCCTTGTTTCTTTCCAGGATCAAAATGGGCAAGGACTGGTGTGCTGGTTATCTTCTTTTTGACGGTTTCAAACGCTGTCTTGCATTTTGTGTTCCAAACGAATGGCTCATTATCTCTTGTCAATCGGTGTAGAGGCTCGCAAACAGAAGACAGGTCTTTAACGAACTTCGAGTAAAAATTTACTAATCCTAAAAAGGATCTTACTTCAGTCACGTCCCGTGGTCTTGGCATATTGATGATGTCCTTCACTTTCTGCTCTGTAGTTTCAATTCCAGCTTTGGAAATTTTGTGTCCCAAGTATTCAATTGATTGCTGTAGAAATTGGCATTTATCCCTTGACAATTTATAATTATATTGCCGCATTCGCTCAAAAATCTGTTGTAGATTTTTCAGATGGTCTGCATCTGTTTTCCCAGTGGTGATCGCATCATCCACAAATGAGCCTGTGGTTGGAATGCCTCTCATCATGGTATCAACAAAGTGCTGAAAAATGGCTGGCGATGAGGCTATTCCTTGAGGGAGTACGTTATATCTGTATAGCCCTTTGTGAGTATTTATGACGAGAAACCTGCGTGAATCTTCGTCAACTTCAATCTGGTGATAAGCGTTGCTTCCATCCAGTTTGCTGTAGGTGTTTCCACCGCTCACTGTGACGAACAAATCGTCGGGGTTGGCTAACGGATATTGCGTGACATGAAGCTGAGCATTGACGGTTGTCTTGAAATCACCGGTAAGTCGTACGTTTCCATTTGATTTCGGCACAACAACGAGAGGAGATGCCCACTCACTAGTTTCAATTTTAGTGATGGCACCCGTTGCTTCCATCTCGTCCAGTTCCTTTTCAACTTTCACTCTCAGAGAGTAAGGAAGTGGGCGTGCTTTTAAAAATTTCGGTGTCGCGTCCTCCTTCAGATGAATGCGAGCGGTGAAATTTTTGATTTTATTTTCTGCTGTCGGCTTCTTAAAGATGTCTTCATACTCGGCCAATAGTTTTGGTAATTGCACTGGAACGTCTTCACTCACAGCGTTACACTGATCTTCAATAGATTTCCAGTCAATTTTAAATTTGCGCAGTAAATTTCTTCCAAAAAGTGAAGTACCCTTACTAACAGGAATTAAATGGCTCTCTTTCTGTCCATTGTATTCCATTTCAATCGGCAAAACCCCCAGTGGGCGGAAAATCTGTCTTGTATAGGTTCTGAAGACAATAGGAGTTTTCTGGAGTGGTGGTGATCCCAACTGATTTTCCCAAAAATCCTGACTAAGTACTGCTGACTTGCATCCAGAATCCACTTCCATTCTATGCTTTACGCCGTTGATTTTAACATCAATCCAGATTGTGTCATCTTCTTGGGTGGAATTGACATTCTTGATATCGATCACGTTGTCAGTAATTAACTGATTATTCTGCTGGTGTTGGCCCTTTGACCTACAAGCTGATTTTATATGCCCAATCCTGTCACAGTGATAACACTTTGCATCTTTAAATGGGCATTTATTTCCAGAATGCTCCTGTGAGCCACAACGAGAACAGTTAAAATTATTTTGGCTTTTATTTTTACTGTTATTTGGTGTCTGTGACTTGGAATTATTCTGCTTCTGAAATTTCTGATGATTGTTGTTCCCCTTCTTTTTCTGGTGCTGCTTTTGATGAGACCCAAATGAACTGGCTTTGTTGACTTGTTCTGTGGCGGTCGCTGATGCTGACTGCTGACCACGAACAAGCGCTGTACTGGCTGCTGCAGCTTCTTGTGCTACTGCCAATTTCACTGTGTCCTCCAGTGAAATGTTGTCGTCTTGTGTAAATAACTGTCGCTGGGCTGCTTCACTCCGCAATCCGAAAATGAATTGATCTCTGATCCTGTCCTTCAAGTCGGTGGTAAATTTGCAGTGAACAGACAGTGTACGTAATGCAGCCACAAAATCGTTCACTGATTCACCTTGCTGTTGAGTCCGTCCCGTGAACTTGAATCTCTCTGCAATCGCCTTCGAAGATGGTCGAAAATGCTTTTGCAAAACGTCAACAAGGTCACTTAGATTCTTGCTGGTGGGAGCGGTGGGAGCCAACAAATTGCAGAGGAGCGTGTACGTTGAAATACCGATGGATGAAAGGAAGATTCCCAGACAGCGTTCAGGTTCCTTGCCTTCGTCCAATTTATTTGCCGTTAAGAAGCAATGAAAGGTGCCCACCCACATCTCAAAATCATCTTTAGATGGGTCGAAGGGGATCAAGATTCCTACAGTGCCCATTTCCAATTCTTCTGTTGGACTTTGCGGCGTTTGTTGTGGTGTGGAAGTTGACTTCGTTCCGGATGATGTTGCTGTGGGATCGGTGGTGTCTTTCTTCTTCTTTTTCTTGGGCTTCGGCGGTGGCGCAGGCCCTGGCTTTGATGGCGTTTGTGTTGTGAGCTCTGTGACAAATTCAACGTCTTCACTATCACTAGTGTCTTTCACTATGACCTTCTTTTCTTGGTCACTCATGAAGATGAGAAAAACTTGAACTTTTTTCAGTAGCAGCTAAGTGGTAACTTGGTCTATCTGAGACTATGGGAAACGACTTCTCGTCGCCAAATGTAGTATCTTTGACTATGCCGAGTGTAAGGTTTTATGTGAAATGCTATGCTGTGCATAAATCAATGATGGTACGTGGAGTCTTTGCCTGTTTCTAGTCTCTAATCTTTACTACATGAAAGGTAGATTGGGTCTGACTGAAAGTCAGGAGAGTTACAAGAGTCATACTTGATCATCAGTTCATACATCATGATAATGCAAATTAACTTAAATTGGTTTTCTACCAAGATTCAGGAGACATGAATATTTCATCAATTATCCAATATAAATTATCATCATAATTCCAGACATTCAATGTGCATACATTACAATATTCATGGGCGACACCATTTATTAGTGAAATGTATTCATTCACTTGTGCATTTATTATTACAGACGCAAGCTAATAGTAATGTGCACAACTGATCCATATAACAGCTATTCAATAGCACTTGAACTAGAAACAAGGCTACTATTGCGACCTCGATTCACAGTGTTAACTAATAATTGACCCAGTTCTGTGTTGCTGTACATATAAACGGATCTATACTTCGTAGGATTAAATGAAGGACATATCCCATCAATGCAATGCCCATGAGAGTCTCCTGAGAATTTGAGCTACTGCCAACTACATTGTAGTAAAGATTCCAGAGAAAATTGCTTCAAAAAATATCATCTAGTTTTCATACGAATGGAAAAATTGCATAAAAATATAAATATAACAACCACTTGCAACCAAATAAAAAGAGCTATTCGCTGTTATCATCACCAGATAGGTAACAAACGTTCTGAAAACAGGTACCAGCTTCACTCAAGGCCAACGTCGCAGTGTCATCACATTTAAAATGTCTTCTAAAACTTCTGTGATATTTCTTCCTTTAATTGTGGCCTGTATAGGCGTATCTGGAAAGGGTAAGATGTTTTTATTTATTCATTTGATTATTTATTGTCTGTCTGTATATAGCTATATATACCTATCACTAATTCACAATGTGCACCACAAGAGTGTAAGTGTCCGAGTGTATGAAGTGTATTTTTCGGCCGATTGTATTTTTTGAGGTCGGCCGGCACAGATAATTTTAGCGAACCGAGTCGGCCGACTTGCAGGTTTTTCAGTCGGCTGGTCGGCCAACTTGTAGACTCCCAATTTCAGTGGAACTTTGGGCTGACGTTATCTATCAACTAATGAAACATCAATTAGGACCTCCGTGACACCTTCCGACGTCGAGAATGTGCCTACCATAAAATTAGATGAATTTGTTGTCACTTAGGTAATATAATTAGTATATAATTTTTGCCTGCCGACAGCCAAAAGGAGAGGTCGGAGACATTGAAAATACTCTGAACATTTTTATTGTCATCGTTTAACAACATAAGATGCCTTTGCTTGTTATTAGTACAATTTTTAAACTGTCAATGACCAAAAGTGGACTAATAAGCTTAATCTAAAAATATAGCCGTCAATAGGGATATTAGCTAAAGCAGTTTAAAGAACCGTAAAATCGATCAAAATTGAAAATGCAAGAATCAATGAGCATCCACAGTTTTTGATAATGAACTTCGCGTAAATTCATGATATTCAAATAAAACATATATTATTCTTCACTACTAAACATCTTGAAGCGATTGGTGGACGTGGTGTGTCTAAATTAATCCAATGAGATTGTTCGTATTAATGACGTCTTGATGCAACAATTGTTAAAATGTCTCCGAGTATTACATGACAGTGGAATTAACTGGCTATTGGTACGAGAACGTAAATTTGCACAGAAATTAGATTGCATGTTCTACGCGTAATAATTTGATTTTAATAGTTATTGATGAATATTATCTTTCAGGAAGTATTAATGAATGAGGTTTGCAAAATATCCAAATTGTATCTTTGTAGCAAATTCTCGCATTTTTCTTGTCAGGCACACACTTCTATTCTAATATTAAAAAATATTTTTGGTTAAAAAAATAAATATCAGAATATGACCTTAATTCCTCTAAACTGAAGAAAAGATCAGCATGATAATATATACCAACTTAAGTGGTTTCATTAATTATGCTCTTACTATATGTGGTAATATTGTGAAGGCAATTACTACTAGTAATTTTTATTAAAATATACATGTAGTAATAATTTGTCAACATGGAACACATGCAAAGGAGAAGTCAAGGATGCAAAATTACCTTTTGGAAACAATAATGAATATGCGCTTGGAGAATTTAAGTGCGGTAGCATAACTATTCGAATTTAAATCGTCTCGCGGGGATTGTATTAATTCGACAGTCGACTAATTGCTAACAATCAAACAATCATGAACAATATAAGCCACTTATATTGACAAATGGCTTTTGATTTGGTAATTTTGTTGCTTTCTAATTGTTAGAAGTGAATTCCAATCAAATTAAGTTGCACCAGTTCGTATTGGCTTCATGATATTCCAAGAAACCGGAATGCCGACGTTTTAATATTAATTGTTAGCAGCCAACATGTCCCAAAATATTTCAATGAATAATTCAATTGAATTCATGTCCGGAATTATTATATTAGTTTCAAAAAGAACAAATGTGAACGTTGTAATTACTACTACGGCATTTCAATTGCTCTGCTAATAATTTTGCTAAGTTTGAGGTAAAGACATACGTTCACAGCAAACGTGCAACCTACGTACATACGCTATCCTCCAAAACTACATGAAAAAAATTTTATTTAAAAAAGTCATGAACAACTAACATTTAAAAATGTAAACAGGTGAAGGAATATTTACTTAAATATCTCTGGTGTCATTTTAACTCGCATATCATCGCAACATCATTTCTATTTTGATAATAAAACTACACAGCGAACTCTAGGAGCGGCCTCTCGTTTTGTCTCAACCAGCCATGCTATTGATGGGATGACCTTGACAATGAGTTCAAGTATTGTGACGCCAAATACATGCCGTCGGCGTAAAGAGCCCACTATAATTCAGCAACTATTAGCGAAACCGGATTATCATGTCCGCGACTACCTCGAATCAAAATCTAATTATTACGAATACGTATTACCCTTGACAGCGTAAGTTTGTGGAAAAAAGTCCTCATTTTCACTCTATTATGGTGCCATGTTCATATGGCGTGATAGCTTCTGTTGCCTACCCACCTCCATCATTAGTTTTCTCATTCGGGTTTCCATTGCAGAGTATGTAATAGTTATGCCTTCGAGCATGTTGGTCCCACCCTCCAGTCACCATCAAAAGTGTGACATTTGTGGTGGACACCGCTCCCAGACGGTGGGTGTCGTTCATCGTTCCAGAAACACAGTCAAGTCATACAATGAAATGCAGAAGGGGAAGGAAGCCTCCTCCCAAATGAGAAACGATCCCCATAAAATGGCCTCAAGACTGACTGAGCATTTTAATTGGCTATTTTTGATCAGCTCTGTTCATCTCGGCATCACATCGCCTGCTGTCTGTGGAATTCCGTCTGTTTTCTTTGACTTTGTTGAGGCCGAATGGATCATTTTTAATTGTAGTCCGAGCAACTTGCGTGAGAGCAGAAAAGAGAACTCGTTCATTGAACTACGCACACATACTCAAGTAATTAAGTTGCTGCTGAAGGAGGTGGGGTGGCAACAGAAGCGATCACGCCATATGAACATGGCACCATAATAGAGTGAAAATGAGGACTTTTTTCCACAAACTTACGCTGTCAACGGTAATAGCACCTGCTAAGGTAGAATCGCTGGTAGAGTTTGATGACCCTATGTGCACCTGTATTCGGGTTAGAGGTCAAAACGTCATAAAAAGTGTCCTCGGTGGATCTGGCCTATAGCTAACAAGATTAAATATATAACTATGATTTTGTAATTTTTCATAATTTCCAAAATCGCGTCTCTGAAATCGATTTTCTCATATTGAAAATGTTAACAGCGTCACATTGTTTCAAAATACATTGATCTTTCGAACGTCATCCGAAAAATTGGAAACTTCGCAAAACTTGGAAAACTACGTTCTAAAATGGAAAAGGCAATTTTAAAAGAATCCATTATCAAAAATCATCAAGAACTTACCGCAATAGCACAAGACATCAAAAATGAAAGAACGTTTGTCAGTGAGAATATACCAAATCTTTGGAAATGGATAGTCCAATTTTGCACCACAACTTACCAGAAGTTACGAACTTCAAGAAATAAGATCGCAACAGCAACAAAAGTTCCAAAGTTTACTACAGAACAAAGAACGGCAAATGTTTCAACTTGCCCTGTTATTTGAACCAGAAGGCTCCCAGGAACCAGTTCTTGACCTTCTATCTTCAACAAAGGTATTTGAAATGAAGAAAAGGCACTGCTTGAACTTGGGTTCAATTTTGCACTTCCAGGCAAAGATGCTAAAAATCCGATAATCATGACAATGCGCTCTGTGGATGGAAAAATGAATGACATAGAAAACTGGATGACTCACTACACAATTACATAAGATACGGAGTTATGACAATCATTGATAATGACTGGAAACCAACCCAAGCATTCATAAAATGTGAACCTTGGATAGTAGAAGAAATAAAGTCCATCAATAGACAAATAGATATTATAGATGGGAAAGCGGACAAGAACAACGGTGTAGTAATTATGGACAAAATTGATTACGAACAAAAAATAAAGAAAATTGTCTCCAGCGGACCTAACACAACTTTAAATTATGATTCCACACAAGACTACGCACAAAAAAGTAACGAGTATGTTAGAAATAATCAAAACGTCCAAAAGCTAACTAAGGATGAAGCTAAGTCACTAGTGCCTGAAATACCAATTTTCCAGTTATGTACGGTTACCAAAAACCCACAAGGAAAATTGTTCGCTTAGACCAATCGTGGATTATCGTTACTCACAAAGCTACAACTTTCCATCATACTTAGCTTCAATTCGGATCACGCTTGAATATATTAATTTGTATCAACATTCATGCCTAGATGTGAACACAGGCTACTAGTTTCTCCTTGCACAAACACAATCTATGCCAATTATCTTCTTAATAATTTTTAGCGAATATATCGAACGAATAGTGGGCTGCAAGTGTCCGGAATTGTTTCTGTGACGGTCGACAGAAAATTTGATTTAATTGTATATTTAGCATACCAAAACCAGAAAACCTTTATAAGCGTTACCCGTCTTGGAACTCATAAACAATGCCTTCAACATTCTTTAAAAGAATTAGTTTGTCGGCGATAGTCTGCAGGTGTTAAAACGAGGAATTTCCAAAATTCTTCTAATTGGTCGCTAAAGCTGCAAGGAATGACCAGTAGCGGTTGCAGATAATATGACGATGCCTACAATGTAAAAGTTCGCTATCTGGTAGCACGATATCACCGATCGATATTTCTAATTACAAAACTGAACGAAATTCAAATTGAAATACGAATAAATATTTAATTCACAGTCGATATGCAAAAATGCTTATTATAATGCGAGTGGTAAAAGTGGTGGCATCGTTAGCCATGTTGGAAGCAGAAAGATTTTAAAATATAAATCTCAGTTTCTTTGCTAAATTCAATATTGTGTTAAATACTGACTATTAGCTTTCTGCGGGTAAATGGGAATGAGCTACTTTCTAGTAATTACATTCCTGACACAATTTGAATTGACACAATGATTAATTGTCTCTCCAGCCGATCGATTCCCCTCGCTCGACATAATTGTTTTTTTCCGGCTAGATGAGTTTTTTCATCGAGATAATTGTTTTTTCACTCTCTCGGTATACCTGCTTTTCTTAGGATGGTCCCTCTCTTTAAACCGGCTGTGCTTTTTATGCATATTTGCCTTTTTGGAGACATTCAGTGTCTATATTA
The DNA here is from genome assembly GCA_004115045.4 of Sinella curviseta. NCBI lineage: Eukaryota > Metazoa > Arthropoda > Collembola > Entomobryomorpha > Entomobryidae > Sinella > Sinella curviseta. Next base: position 14,520,386 of record CM023199.3, on the reverse strand, counting down.
ATTTTGAAAGAATTAGCCGTCTCGGATTACTGTGGATCTTGAAGCCATTAAAATATTTTAGATACTTTATAATAGTATTCAACATACTGCCTCTAGTTCACGATCGTTTCCCCTCGCTCGACATAATTGTTTTTTCTCGATATCGACTACTCGAATGATTAATTTGTCACCATAAAAATGTAAGAGCATTTCTATTTTATTTTTATTTTGCCCTTATCTAAAGACCGACAGTTTGTAAAACGTGCTACTTCAATTCACAATGCGTTTAGCATTATTTATTGTCGTGATATATCTTCACTGTCCTCTTACTGCACTGGAAATTCCCAATGCAACTTTAGAAATATTTGACACTTACAAATACATCTCAGAATCCGAAACAGTGTACCGGGACTTTCAATTTGCAAATCTTGAACCAGTCCTTCAAATATTTAAGTCGTGTCTTATTCAACTCATAAACTTCCGGGGAATGAATCTACCGCCATCTGTAACTCCTGTAGTGTTGTCACAATACGCATATGCATGGTTTCGCGATAAGACACTTGGCTTACGGAAGCAATTCCCGGTTCCGAGTGAATTGGCTGTATATGGATTCACGATTGACTTCACCTCTCTGATAAAGTTAATAGGTGAGACAAAGGATTTTACAGCAAGGAGCAAAGGCTGGAATTGCACTGCCCAGATTTTCCTCTTTCCGCCCTCAAATCCACAGGACTCTGCAGGATTAATTTATAAGCCGCTATTCAAGTCTAATCCACCGTTTCTAGATATCCCACCAAGCTATATCAACTTCGGAATATATCAACCACTCTACGACATACTGTCGAGCAACTATTATCGTAGGTTCCCACATGCCACCTACGCAATTCTCGTTGACAGGATGCAGGCAGACGGAAGAGTAAACCGGTATTGGGTTGAAGGTTACAAAAGGATATTATTTAAGATAACTAATGGCAAGAATCGTCCCCACTTTCAGGCGGACCTGCTTGTATTCCCAGTGGACTTGATCCACGTTGATGGTAAAAATGAGCACGTAACAAAACTGACACAATGGTCATATGAGTTCTTAATGACCGTTTTGTACTTGTGTCCATACTGCCGGAATAAGATATTTCAACCGATAGCCATAGATTTTGCGGAGTTGGCCATGGATCTAACAAAAATAATATCGCCGTATAAGGATGGTTCCGAAAACAATTCATATAGCTGGATACTTAGTGGTTACCATCCCACCTATTTTCGGTGGAAGTCTTGCAAGTTTGCGTATCACCTGAACCACAAACTCTACTATCCAAAGTCCGAAATATACCGAATAGATGCGCTGTACGCCAGTGTTTACCAACTTCAGTCAATTATGAGCATTATCTTTGCAAATGGTCGGTATATTGTAGACAAATCAACAACTTACAAAAGTATTCAAACTGAAAACGCTGATCTCGCATACTTGCCCAAGATATCATTAGATGAGAGTCCAAAGTTGGATCAGGTTGTGAACTTTTATTCGCGCAAGTTTACATTTGTTACCTGCTCAAGACGAAAGACAAGCCCAGTGTCTTTTCAAGTGCTCAGTGATTTCGACAGGTATATTTGGATCGGAATAATATTAACGTATTTTGTCATTTTTGCGCCAATGCTACAATTATACATCGCCACAAAGAACACAGTACTGAAGCGTGACGCACCAGGAGCCAATTTGTGGAGACGAATACTCGAATCGATTTTTGGTTGCTTCTCAATTCTGGTTGAACAGGGTACTGGCATTGTCAGCTCACCAAGCAAATATGTAGTGGGGCCAATTGTGTTGCTGTCAATTGTGATCAGCAACGCATACAAAGGAGAAAACATAAACAAGCTGACATATCCGCTCAAGCCTATACACGTGAACACACTTGATGGCTTACTGGAAAACAATTTTACATTGGTCCAGCTAAGAGGTTATGAGATGAGCAAATATTTCTACGGAGTATCACCTCCAATGTTCAGCAATACGACACAACAGAAGATTCAAAGTCGATTGATGACTATCAAATCTGGCCGTAATGGTACAAACTATAATAATAGCTTTGGCAAATGCGTAGACCGAATGGCGCTTTTTGCACCATGGGACGTCTGCTACCATAACGGTCTACAAGCCCGTCAGAATTTCGATGTTGATTATGACGACGTGAGTAAGGGTAAGAACGTTTTCTATGGCCGGCCAGTTGGATTGCGGATTGTGGGTAATGTGGATCCGAAGGTTTCAGTGCGGGCTGCGGTTGTGCATAGTTCAGGTATTTATTCCAAATGGAGGGAATTTGGATTACGTAGAATGATATTGAAAGGTGGTAAGCAGGGCGAGGTACGAATGCCAGAGGATTTACGACGCCATTTGTATATCAAGTCCTGGGATGTCTCGATGAAGTTGAAAGGAACAATTGTAACTTTATTTGCGCTCTTGTTGCTAGGATATACAATTTCGTTGCTACAGTTTCTTGTAGAAATTGTTTTGAGGTATGGGGCTCGTTGTGTACAGTCTGGTTTTTCTCGATTATTGAACACAGAGACAAGAGTGAAGCCGATTCAGACAAATGGAAGATTTCGAAAAGGTGCGCTGAACGCTAGCAAAATTAAATTAAGGTAATTTCAGGCAAACGTTTTTTATATTAATGTTGGTATCAATGCAACGAATCAGCATAATGTGAAGCTCTATTTTATTTAAGATTATGATTCATATTATTCAAGATGCCTCCTGCAGTATAAGTCATCCAATTACGGTTTTAAAGCACAAACGTATTATGTCAATATTGCTTGCTGGACAGGATTTTTTTTCCCTACAGAAGACAGTGTCATGAAGATTGAGCAACGAGTCGCCCCTGTGACCCCATTTTAAAAATTGAACTTTGGCCGTTGGGGCACCGTGAAGAACCACTCAGGGAATATACGTACCAAATTTCAGCGAAATCCATTGAACCGTGCTGAAATAAAGTGGTTCCCACTGACTGTTGTCGCGTTACCCACGTTTTCTCAATGTTATCTATTATATGGTTCTTCATAAGGCTAATCACGTCTAAAGTGCATATTTTGTTATGAGAAATTCGAATTCCGTATCCATTTTTACATTTAGAAAGGTCGGTTCTATGGCTAGTATACATGGCATGGAATTACACAGTTAGGGACACAACGCCAGAAATCTTGGAAATTGTTTTTTTTTTTTGCAGTTTAATTACGATTGAACGATTACATTTGAGTTCAACATACAGATTTTGTATTAATCAAATTGACAGCGTACTAGAGCAAATGTCTCTGTACGAGATTTATAATTTTCTCATTCTTGGAGTTTCCATGAAGGAGTATTGTTCGTTATTTGCTGGCCTTAAATAGACATCTTTGACCGTCATCATCGGTGTGATATTCCTTCTGGAAACAAGTGACAACGAGTGCTATATTATGATGTCATTTGAACGTTGCTTACATATTAGATTGATATACTTAACCTTTTAAAGACTTTTGAATCAACTGAAAATCAACTTCAGACTTCTGGAACATATATTATTCGATGTATAAGCTGGTTAACAGTTAGTTCTAATAAAATCACATGCGCAATTAGACAAGTTTCTGTCTATGTGGTTAATGTACGCGTCAAATATTTGCTTATAAAGCTTTGTGGCTAAATTTCGGTAGTGAAATTACAAGTCCACATTTCAGTCGTTGTGTATTGTTTGTAAATAAGAGGTGTGAAGAACAAACGGTACAGCTAACTTGAAACTTGGTTACGGCATGATTTAACTCTGTAAGTGTATAGCCTACACAAAGACAAATGCATGTATGATCCTTAATGACTAATTATAATTAATTTCTATCTTCTTTGATAAAAATATTTAAAAATATAACAAAATATGACCATTCTGATTAATAAAACGTATTTTTATTGACAGATTTAATCAGTACGATCGTGGCTGTAAACATTGTTCACTCACAATTTAAGTTAGTGATAATTGGCAATGAATAAATGCATAATCATATCCAAATTTTGTACATATAATGTAAATAATTATCGTATTGGATAAATTAAAAAAATTGTTTGTGAAATATGCATACGTATACATACCTGTTTGAGACTTAACAACAAAACATTTGTATTGAAAGTTCAGAATATATACACAATTTTCTCTTTCAGTCCCTTCTTTTCCATCTTTTTTTTCATTTTATTTAGAACCTTATACTGGAACTTGATAAAATTCCGCATTGCTGTTGAACCTGCGTGTTGCAATAAGGTCTTGCCAGTTTGGTCAGTTGTTTCAATGTCCACGCCGAAATGTTCAAGCAGCAACCCAACAAGTTCAACATAATCATTCTCTACAGCCAACTGAATGGCACACAAACCCTTTGCGTTTGGCTCATATAAATCTGCCCCACAACGTATTAGCTTCTGGATGAACGATAACTCACACTTCCTCACAATGGACAAATGCAAAACTGTGTTGCCGTCCGCACTTTTAAAATTGAGATTAGCACCTTTGCGCAAGAATACTCCAAGGGACATACTCAACATGTCTCCGAAATAATCAAAAGCACTGAGAAAAGGTGATTGCCCAGTCGAGTTGACTGAATTGATTGTATCTTCATTGCACCCATTTTCCATAAAGTAGTTCACCATTTGTGTATAGGCTTCCAACAAATCATCTTTGACTTCCCGATTGCAACGTCTGGTCTGTTCATGAGTGACATGCAAAACTGTATTTTGGCAGTCATCTGTGGCAAGCAAATTTGCATTCAGATGCTCAACAAAAATTGTGTGAATTCCGAGATCGTACACCAAGCACTCCAGCATTTGCGGCGATTCTCCACCCTTCAAAAGTAACAAAAGTGGTGTTCTTCCATGCGCATCCTTAATCTCAAGGACAGAACTATCCAGCTCCAAAACATACTTGAAAAATTCAATCACGTATTTCCGTTTAGGTAGCTCGTTACTCTCAAGCAAGCCGTGCACGAGCCAGTGCAATATTCCAAACTTTTTAGCTTGATCATATTCTTGTAATTTATGCCAGTAATGAGGTGCACAAGCGGCACATTGCTCAATCAAAAACATAGCGTATTTGTAATTCTGGCTCACAAGCGCAGCGACAAACATGTCAAAAAGATGCTTCTCTGAATTTGCGAGCAATATTATGATGCCCTTGTGATCCTTTCTAAGGACAGGATAAAAGAGGGGAGCATGCTTCATAACTTGTGCTACGTCTAATCTTCCATAACATCCCTCTGCTGCTAAGGCAGTAACGTCGGAAATGTGAATTGAATTCCCGTTCAATCCAGGGATTTTCTGCATCAGTATTTCATTCAAGAAATGACACAACGTTGGGTACTTGTATGTACAATCCATGAAGTGCTCAGTATCAGCTACTGTCACAGCCAGCACCTCATTCCACAAAAAGCCCCGAAAGTCGGAATCATTCTCAGGAATGTGGAGATATTCTCCATTCAACACGTTGTAACAAAATTGAGCTACAATGAATTCGGCAAAGGTTCTGTGCAAAAATATCAAAGGATTAACACTCTGAATGATGCCATGTTCGAGAACAGTCTTTTCCAAGTCTTTGGAGTGGTTTTCCGACATTATCAATCTGTCCCGAAATTTATGTGCTGTTTCCTCAGAGAAGAGCAATTTAAGTGCGAAGTAAGTTAGGAATAAGTTGACGTGGTCATTATATGACGCGAGAATAGGATGGTCCAAACTAATGGATTGCGGAAATCCCTTCTTTTCCCTCACATAAACCTCAAATTTTCTGTTCATCATTTTTCGATAAAGATTGACTAAGGTCAGCACTGTTGTCATGTCAAGAGTGAGCTCAGAACAAAACATTCGAATTCGTAGCAGTTCCCCTATCATTTGACATTGAAGCGGAATGCCGGCAGTTTCACCTTCTTGTGTGGACAATGGAACTTTTATACACTTTTCCGCAAATGCTCGGACAGTCTGAGAGCTATGCCTTCTTTCAGGGTCTACAAACTGGTTGACTCTCCCCCACCAAAATCTTTCCAGAAAATCTATCTGGTCCTTTTTTGAAAATGGTTCCAGTTGATAGCATACATACTCAAATCCAACTCTACCGTAAAGCATAGGTAACATATGATCCCGCAAAGTGGCCCAAACTCTGACTGATGGCAGTAGGTGGAAAATCAGTAAAATGGTTAGGGCAGTGTCCAACATTTCTTTTGTGATTTCGTCCAAGCCATCCAACAAGATTTCAAAACTTAATTTTCTCGACACACTTGCATCTGCATTTAACCAATATTCAACCAGCTTTGCCTCAAACTCGTTGCACCCAAGCAGATCTGCAATTGTTACTACAATACCGCGACCATCTTCAGAAAAATAATGCAAATACTTGCTCACAAATTCGTGGAACGTAATCACCAAAACGACTCTGTCGTTAAACTTTTCTACAATTTTTCGTGCCAAGCTTTTAAGCACTGACGATTTTCCCATACCGGGCTTGTCGAATATGAAAATCATTTTATCCTTTACCGGTTTCTTCTCAAAGAATTTTAGGATGCCATCTTCGTCCCGTTTCCATTTTTCGACCAAGAAGTTTTCACAATTCACTTCCAGAAACGTAGTAGACCCTTTGGTTCCCATCCATTCAAACTTATTGCCGTGCAAATATCGTAAGTAGTGAATGCTTCTCCGATGTTGACCAAGTTTAAATCTTGCAAAAGCCTTGGCAAAGTTGTGTATTTCGTCTTTAACGAAAAATATGTTGCAATCTGGATTATGTATTATTGTGGCTTTTATCTTATCGGTATCCTCTACTTCTTTTACGCTATCCCTGGTACCAGTGATTACTTTCTTGACGATATGGGAAAATACATTTGAGAGCACGAAAGTGTCGCAGATTCCACGTTCGTCGTGGAAAATTTCACGGCTAACTCTAATGCGTTTGGTAAATAGTCTTTCAATGTAGTAGTTGGAAACTGATGGGATAACGACCTTTTCAAACAAGTTCACCTTTTCGCCACGCAATAAGTGATTTAAGAGGTTTCCACTCAATGTACCAAGTACCATCTCTTTATGTTCCTCATCTTCTGGTAAAATGGCCTCCAAATTAACACCTTTCCCCTGTAAGTAAACTAGTGCCTCCTTTTCTAGTTTATCTCTTGTCTGCTGACTCAACTCTCTCCATTCTACAGGTCTTTTATTAACTTGAAATTTACGTCCTAAATCATTGGAATGCTGAAGAGCCAAGTACTCTAAAAGCAGATCTGGATCACTCTTTTGAATCTCAGAATTGGTAAATATTACAATTCTCCTTGTCTGATCATTTTTAATTCTGGAAATGAGCAACTCTGCATATTCAATAGCATCCAAAATTGTGTTGACGACGAACATTGTTCCCCAAAATCTTGAACCAGACTTGTTCCTACACTGAATACGGAGCTTGCGCTGGTCAATGGCTTCGGAAATTCCATTTGATTTACTATACCATGTGCTTGAAACATGTCCGCTTTCCATTTCAATTTCCAGAACAGGACCTCCATCCAGCAATTTCTGTGTGGATGCATGGGACAATGTCCTGAATTCCAGTATGGCGGGGTTAGGATCCTCTCGATAAGAGTATCGGGCTTCCAGCATACCTAGTATCAGAATTCCACAATTTTGTATTATGTTCAAAACATAGCATCTTATATTTATACAAATTTCGGTAAGGAATTTCAATTACCATTCTCCAGTTGCTGTGTAAATGCCCGGCCCATTTGACCTGAGAAGTTTATCAATTTGGAGAAACTGTCATTTTGATGAAAAGGAGTTGAGCACGGATAAAATTCTTTAAGTGAGTCACTAAATTGCTGGAATTTAAGCCATAGGAATGGCACCAACTTGGGAAATTTTTTGCTCCAGTAATCCGCGAAAAATTGTTCATCAAATTCCGATTTTCCATTTCTTTCGCGGAACCAGTTCAGCTCGTGCTTTTCATCTTCAGTAATCAATGTGTTGTGACTCAACTTGTTTCTAATCAGCCGGAGCAAATTTACAACCGAATTGTTTCTTATGTTGGGTATTTGCATTCTTATCATTTCCTTCCTCTTTGCGTCTACACTGTATTTTGTTGTGATGATTTCAAAGTGTCTCTTTCCCAAAACTTGCTCCCAGTTCTTTTTCGGGTGCCATAAATGGGAATGTGAGGATAACGCGTCAAAATCCATTTGTCGCTTGAATTTGGAAATGTGGTCATCGTGCCTCTCTTTAATGAAGTTGTAGGCGTCTGTCAGAAACTTGCAAGTTTTGGCTGATTTCCAGTAGAAAGGCGACGATAATATATCTTCTAGGTCGGCTTTACATACTGAGAATATTTGGATAGAAAAGTAACGACTATTACAAATTATAGGGTGCAATATAATGTACCAATGAATTTCTAAGTATGGCCATTGTGTACTATTAGTGATGGTGACAATCAAAAGGAATCTTACTTTTGCTGCATTGTTGTTGATCCATTATAAATCACCCTATAATAATAAGTGGGGCGTTTAAAATAATCTAAAGTTACTACTACGCACACTCATAACAGTTACAAAAATATTAGACAACTTGTAGTATATTATTACTCTACTTAAATCTACTATTTGCAATTTCTGATGCTCTAATTGTTCCTGCTTTCAAATAAACTTTTTGCCTGTTTGGTAAGTTATGACGACCAGTAGAAACAATGTTTCCTTGCATGTGTTTCGAGTGTGTTCACTGAATGTTTATGAGTTGGCTGTTTACGTGCGACCAGAGCACAGCTGATGAATGAGAGCAACAAGTGTCAACCGCAATTGTGAATGCTTGTGTATTTTTGTCACATATGAAGCTAGTGGGTCGGTGTCTAGCTATTAATACTTTTTAGGTAGCGCATTTTCTGCTCGTTAGTGACTGTGCATATATTTCATTCTGAAGTCTCATGAACTGCTTAGCGGACGGATATTGTGCCCCAGCCATAGGAAGTAAATAGTAATTCGTTTTCTATGGTACAGTCTTTCTTCTGTAATCAGGAATCTTGATAATGAAATGATGCATACATAGTTTTAATACACGCATTTACCACAAAATATAAATGGCTTCATACAACCATGGAACATTTACGTTTGACATCTATAGATACATACGTTGGTAGTCAAACACTCAATAGCATACTTAGCAACGTTATATTCATGAACAATACTAATGACACTATTCTAATTTGGTCATTCGATGAGAGTAACATGAAACATTTCGTTTATGAAAGTACGAAACATTTGCAAGGGTTTCGACGTCAATTCGAATTGCTAAAATTAGAATTAAATTGTGAATACTACAAAATTTTAAAGGCGACTAGTGCAAACTGCAATGAGCATTGAACAACATATCAAAAGTTAAAGTTTGTTTAAGCTTTTCAAGCGTCTTCATGACTCTCAAAATTATATACCATAACATTAACAACCATAATAGAGGAATTACAGCGGCGGTAATTCAATAATAATAATAATAATAATTCACTAATCACATGGTCAATAATAAGAAATTATCTGCAAAAACCAATATTATTTATCAAAAAATATATAGATGAACATCTGCGGATCAAAAAACACTTTTCCACGTAAAACTACTTGTATAAAAAATATATTCATTAATTTTACCTTCAACTAATTAAATTCAGGATTTTCCCGCAACATTCATAGAGCGGAGGCGTCAGTATTCAGGAACACATAATGTTACAGAGCTACGAATGAGTTTTATGCCAGTTCTAAAAATATGATGCCACCTCAGTCACGATGAATTAGATTTATTTGCGATAGCCCATAATGTCAAAAAACAAGTGGGCTTTTAAATTATATTTTCGAGAACTTTCAACAGAATCAATTTATTTCATTTATCATTTAGCGGCAGTTTGAGTAGCACAACGCTTCATGACGTGATCATACGCGCTGATTGGTTCCTTGGAGTAAACCTTCCCGGAATCCTTCATCCGTTTCACATCTTCAGCCCATTTCTCCAAATCCATTGGGGTGACCATTGTATCGTTTTCAGCTCCACAGCTTTTCTGTGGAATGGAATATCTTGACTTTTGACATTTCTCGTCTGTAGCCGGAGGGATGAACACTCGATGTGGCTACACAAAATCATGAACACAATGACATCATTGTACATGCAATGGATGCAAGAAAAAATCAATAAACTGAAAAGTATGCTTTTTTTAAATGGAGTTACCGTGCTTGGGAAAATTCCTGAAGTCCAGAATTCTGTAAAACCTCCAGCATTAATCACAATTGATCCCGGAATGGGCTCTGCATTTATCCACGCACCATCCACAGTTTTCACCTCCGACCCACCTACGCTATCCTGAAAAAGCTGAAGATGGAAGAAAAGAATGTATGCCGATTAACAAGTGTTACAAGCAAATTTGAGCTTCATAGATTTTCTTGGCAATTTTTTAAAAATATACATATTTAAATACTCTTCTTCATTACAACAGTTAAGAAAGAGTAGTCGGTGTGCTCTTCACATTTACTCGCCTTGGCCGCATCAAAATTTTATCCAAAATGGGTGGATAGTGATCCAACTTTTATCCGGTCCACATAAATCCCAGGATACTTACAAGGGATGAGCACGGAGTGCCAATTCGATTTCTCTGTGAATTGTGGTGAATTATACTAATTCGAATACGGGGATTCTAAATATATCCACCAAATCCCGTTTAGTGACAATTGGTAATGACCTGTGTTTGTGGGTCGCTGTGTGTATATCCCAGATACACAGAAGTGGTATATCCCAAATTCGTTACGTTACCACAAACTGTGAGACCTGATGGTACGCCACGCCGGCGACATATGGATCAACCCCCAACACATGGGAGCAATTATCTCTTTATATGAAGCATTATAACGCATACTGTTGCTACTACGGTTGAAGTGCAATCATTGCCCAAAGCCCGAGGTTATGACATACTGTTGTGCATATCTTCCACAACACTCTCTAAACGGGATTTTGGTGAGCATTTTTGGAATCTCCGTATTCGAATTAGTATAATGCAACACTATTCTCAGAGAAACCGACTTGGCACTCCATGCCCACCCCTTGTTAGTTGGATTTTCCAAGTGGCGACGTCTTCGCACAAAGAATTCACTGCCCTCCAGTTTCAAGGACATTGCCATCTCAGACGTAACAAAGTTGTCATCAAGCCTTTGCATTCCTTGTCCAGTGTCGCTATTGTTGTCGTAAATCCGGTAACTTCCTCGTCAGGAAAGCGACAGTGCTGAGGTTGACGAAGGCGTGAAAATTTTTATTGTAGAAATGGATAGAGGAATTCATGAGGATCATTTTTTGTCAAAGGACCATGGGTCAAATCAGTAAAATCGTGGGTGCGTGGGGGGTCGAAGTAGAGGGGTCACCAGGTGGCGAAATTTTTTATTCCACAAATCAGTTCAGATGTTCAATTTGAGGTTCACTAACGTAGTATCACGGTCGAATATATACCTAATTTGTGATTTGGACATTAGGTTATATTATATTATTATTATACCGGACACCGGTAGTAATATATTAAAGGTTACACCTAATAATACCAAATTACGATCTTAATGCACAAACGTACTATGTCAATATTGCTTGATGAACAAGATGTTATGAAATGAGCTCTGTTATAAATGGCAATTTTTAATGTTACGTAAGGATGTTGACAGGCTACGGTCGTATTTATTAAAGCTATCAACAAAATAAGTTTATTCATTAAGATGGTCATATTTTGTTCCAGTTTAGTGGCTAAATTTGACAATTTGTGTTTAATATTTTGTAAATATTTTAATCCAACGTGTGAGAAATCAATTATAATTGTTCATTAATGATCATGTATACATTTGTTTTTGCGTGGGGATTTCACTTACAGTTATATCGCATTGCAAAAGAGTTTCAATTTATCCTTGTACTGTTTCCCGTTTCCACCCGTTTTCTAACAATGCGCATATGAAAGTGGACTATCTCGTAATTGAAATAAAGCCACAAGGGGTTATAAACTGTTATATTATATGTCTGACGCCGATATTAATCACATGGACTAATTAGAACAAACCCTTAAGCAGCTTATGCACCACTATTATTCTGTTTGGGAAGTTCTTCCTTCCGAAATATCTCTACAAGAAGTATGAAGTTGATTTTCAATTGATTTGAAAGTCTTCAAGTAGTTTTGCAGTTCAAATCCATAATTAAGCAGCGTTCAAATGACAGCACAATATGGCAATCACAGTTACGTTTCCTGAAAGTATAGCCCGCCGATGATGACGATCAAGATGTCTATTTAAGTCCAGCAACAAATGCAGCAAGAGTGAGAGAATCATGTAAAACGCGCACACATGCTATTGCTCTAGTCCACTGTCTCATTGATTAATATAAAATATGGGCTTCAAACTCAAATATAAATCGTTCAATCGTCATAAAACTGCGAAAAGCGATATTCAATTGCTTCGTTGCACCAGAATAAAGCGTTTAAAGTGCCTATTAACATTAACACGTTTAATTAGGCTCGTTGTTTTGTAGACAGCATTCGAGCTCATCAATGGGGATTTATTGGTTTAGATTGTGTAACATTTTTTTGCAATATAAAAGCTTCAGCATGGGCATGACAGAATGATATATCTCCTTGCCATTTTTATCTTCAATGTAACTCGGCAGGCTTGACATGCGTAATTGCTCCAGTTTTGGAGGTAAACATGCCATGACTTGCGCCAGTGAATTTTACGTTTCGTCTCAGCGGAATCAAGATGCCCGCAATCATGTGCAAAGCGAAAAGACGAATATTCCATCCCCAAATTTTCCAACCATTTTTACTTGCGACGTTAGTAAGTCTTTTGAAAACTCTCCACAGTGGCTCCAATAGAAATAAACCACAGGACGCTGTAATCCCACTTAGCCATACGACAAAGATCAATATAATGTTTCCTTCCATTGTCGCACTCACTGGCTGCTGAACAACCGTATCCTGCAAATACGTCTTGGCAACAAAATTCGGCCACCATTCCATAAGTCCCGTCGTCGCAATGGCACGAAGTCTTTTAACCACATATGGAGGAACGTATCCCACAATGTCAATCGCAACATTCACATGAAGAAGATTCATTTTACCAATTGAAACGTCCTGGACACCCTCACGTGTCAAGTTCCTAAAAAATTTCCGGCACATGAACTCGGGAAAAACGTACGCCGTCTTTTGACAACGTGCAAGCTCATACATAATCAGTTCATCTTGCGTTTTCCACCTACTTCGTACCTTGCTTATTTCCGATAACGACTTATTGTGTCTTTGAGCCCACAAGGTGTTCCTCTGCTCTACGATAATTTCAATTGCGTTTGGATTCAATGATGTTCTGAAAGCCAGTTTACGGATCCGTTGTAGTTCATTGTAATCTAACTTAATTTCAGATCGCGCAAAGCTGGCCAATTCTGACGTGACTTGCATTGTTTGACCATAAAATATCCCGCCGTCAATTCTCCTATGAAAATTCCCGCTCTCCTTTAATAGACCATTTGCGTCATACATGGTCACAAACAATAATCGGCTGAAGATATTAAATTGATGAGCGCGAAGCTGTTCTAACTTCTCAAATAGAACGGGTTTCCGAGGAAGTATCATGTTGTATACATTCGAGTTCTTGTAAGCATTGCTCAGAACCACACCCACCAGAAAAAATGCAATCAGTATCCACTTGAGACCCGGCGTATTAGCTACATTTGTAGAAAACGCGTCGCCTTGCTCCAGTAAAACTCGAACAAACGACAAAAGATTGCTCAAATGTGATGTCTTTCGAGAACTGTTTGAATTGGTTCTAATGTAAGTTATTCCAAATATTAGCAGAAAGATGAATCCAGCCGTGTATGCCCAGACGTAGTCGTCATAAATATTAACCAGCTCGGAAAATGGAAAGCCTTCCTTGCCTATTCTGCCACAACTAATAAACTTGAAGTCTCCTAGCGGCGTTTTTGAAGGTGCAATGAAATGGGTTCGATGAGGACGCGGGTCCACGGTGTCCTTTATGTGAATACCAACAATGTATGGCGATTCCATGTATAACTCTTTACTGGATTTCGTGTATCCGCCCGGAGAATTGCACATAAGCCATGGGTCTACTGGGAGAGAATAGTTTCCCATTGCAGACCTGATTACTGAGGCATATCCTCGGTAAAGTCTATTTTCTTCAGTTCTCAAATCAATCAGATTTGAGAAATGGTTTGGTGGAGTACATCCGACGATATTTTCCCAGAGTCTGGCCGATCCAACGGATGGATGTTTCATGACATGTTCTGCAAATGTTAGCCATAAGAGTCTCGCGTCGCGCCACAGATATCCAGCATATAGAATATCTTTAATAGACAGTTCAACATAATATGAAATTGGGATATCCGTTAATAAGGCGTGGCTGTGCCAAGGACAAACTCCACACGCTGTGATGAGTTGCGCACTGATTACCGTCAACCTTGATTCATTTCGCATCAGTCTAGCCGTCATGTGGATGGATACGTCGTTTGTGTAGGCTAGCCCGGGATATCGAAAGTCAAACCTTCTCGCAAAATTGGTTTCGTCCGAATGCCTTAACCATGGTCTCATGATATGTGCTCTCTTTGCCCCCGGCTCATATGCAAACACAGCAATCTTGAAACGTGGTTGAGATGACGGCTCGATTTTGTAGGTCCCATTAATTCGGTAATGAAATATGGTGGACAGACGAGCGACATATATAGAAGTCTCTTGCAGGAAAAGACTGACCTCAATAGTTCGATTCCATGGTTTTGATGATGAGGCAAAGCGGAAATGGTCAATTCTTATGCAGAAATCATGGGCATTGTAAACCTTGCTTTCGTCGACGAAATACTTGGAAGTTTTACAATAACCGTATTCGGACGCACAATTGTCCTCATCGCATTTTTGGTACAAAGTTAGTTTATGACCGTGGGCGACATACAGATGGTCAAAATCAAACCCTGGCAGTATAACTGTTCTCAATATTATGGGATATTCCCACTCGAGAAGGTCAACGTTGCGAAAGTTGTTGACGAGGATGATATTATTGTTGGATACGAGAGGACGCAAAACTTTGTTGAGATCGGTAAACACATATCGGGATGGTCGTGGCATTGGAAGCAAACTTACTTCCAGGAATGATGTAAGGAACAAAAACAATTGCCCTGTCGCTACCATTTTGTCTAGTTCTTACAATAGCTGAATTGGAACGTTGATATCTACGATACAGGAATCAAGCGTCGACGAATCTAATGATAAGTTTTCTTTAAATATTGTGAATTTGTATTTTTTGCTTCAACTTTTAAATCCACTTGCACTTGGCGAATAAACTGAGTAATTGAATCTGAGATTAACATCTGATTTAGTATTTTGTTGCAAATTAATTTACTGATTGATGATGAAAATGTAAAATGGTTTATCCTTCTCTTGCGCGTTTTTCTCCTGCTCTTTTAAGAACTATGACACTGTGTTACATCAAATGCAGTAATCTGTCAAGCAATTGAAGAGTGTCTAAGTCTTGATATTTTCCGTACTTCTTTTGAAGATTTTACTGGAAACATTCCATTATTTTTAGGTAAGATTTCGCTGGAAATTGTACTACTTTCTCGAAGAAGGCTGGGCGTTGGCTACCATACGTGTATTACACGTATGTATAGTGTAGAAAAGGAATATTCCGTAACGATCGACCACAGCTCGTTAAAACTCTCATTTAACGCCAATAATTACATGTAGCATGGTAATCACTCATCCGGATGAGAATACTATGAAGGGGTAAGGAGCGTGTGAAAGGAATATTGGTTATAACATGTAGTGTTAATTACAGAATTAAATGAATTTTCAGGAGAGACTGAGAAAGTAACGAAAGCCCACTGCTAGAGACAAATATCGCATAACCGATAGGTGGACTATAGTGGATGGATGAAATGGTTTCGGAATACTCGGTAAAATATTTATAATATACTAATATTTGATCCAACGGAAAATTTGTGATCGTTCTTTGATTTCGCTGCATCAAGAATGGTTTATATGTGTGGTCTTGAGACCCATACGTAATTCAAATATCTAGAAAAAATGTACATATCCTGGACACTTTGCGGGCTTTAATGATTTATGAGGTTTAGTTGTAGCCGGCAGACACACGGACGAATTGACATGGCCAAAAAACAACAATAGCTTCGCTGCATAATACTTGCAATTAGTGGTCTCATATCACTGGAGAGGAATATGTGTAAGTATTGAAGCCATCGTCACTACTAATTTCACATTTTAGGCAGAAACTACTACCTTCGAAGAATTGTAAAGTCGTAGGAAACATAAAAACACGAATTGGTTGATTTGGTCGAAATCCAGAAAAACAAGTAGATAGATTATTACAGTAATTATAAACAAGAAGATCGTTTCCAATAAAGCAATGCCGATTTTTATTATATCCACTATTATACTTGTTATCCAAACCTTAATTATCAAGTACTAAGCCAACTTAGTGACACATAAGCCTTCCGCAAAAATAATTCATTTTCTGAAGACTATAGCAATAGTCGTCGTCAACATCAACGCTGCAAGCAACCAGTCTCAAAATAAATACACATCTTTGTAAAGATTGTAAAAACAAATAATTTAATGCAGGATTTTTTCTATAAATATTAAGATTCAAACCGCAGGATAACCGAAAATCAGTTGTTGACTTCGGGCAGGCATCAGCCATGATGGCACTCGTGTATCTGACAAAAAATCAGAATTATTAATTTGCTCTGACTATTGTTTTAAGACTGGTACTCTTAGGATTTTTTACCTTTACGAAGTCAATTATTATAACCCTTGTTATTCGCATACAATTGATCTTTGTGAAGGTAATTTAATTGTAGTTATATTATGAACATTGGCAGATTTATTCGTCTCGTATCGATTTTATTAAATTGATAGTTGAACTAGGATGAATTTTGTTAGCGCTTTTAATTTTAGTTTCGAGAAAATTCACATAATTGATATATTTAATTTAACATAATCTCTAATGCCTTGTTGAAACATCGCTGCTAACCATCTGACATACTTTTCTCTCAGTTTTCATCAATTTTGAATATAAAAATGTAAAGGTTCGCCGCCATATTAAGAGGGAGTAGTCTCTTCCTGTTGGGAAACTCATATAGGTAATATTGTCAAGCTACATGCAAAGCTTGGTTTGTCAGCGCAAAAATGTTGGGGTTCTATTTGATTCCAACGCCCATAGTGTCAAAACATTAAATGAGTTCAACATATTACATTTTTAAACAAGTTCAAACCAGGCTCAATTTATTTCATTTATCATTAAGCAGCAGTTTGATTAGCACAACGCTTCATGACGTGATCATACGCGCTGATTGGTTCCTTGGAGTAAACCTTCCCAGATTCCTTCATCCGCTTCAGCTCTTCAGGACGCTTCTCTAAATCCATTGGAGTAACCATTGTATCGTTTTCAGCTCCACAGAAAAGAGCAATGGAATATCGAGATTTTTGACGCTTCTCGTCTGTAGCTGGAGGGATGAAGACGCGATGTGGCTGCATAAAATCATTAACACAATGACCTCATTACTCAATAGATTGCACATGCAACAATTTCAAGAAAAAATCAATAATCTGAAAAGTATTATATTTTTAAATTAGAGTTACCGTGCCCGGGAAAATTCCTGAAGTCCAGAATTCTGTCAAATCTCCGGCATTAATCACAATTGATCCCGGAATGGGCTCTGCATTTATCCACGCACCGTCAACAGTTTTCACCTCCAATCCACCTACGTTGTCTTGAAAAAGCTAAAGATGGAAGCAAAGAATGTATCCCGATTAATACTGCAAGCAAACTTGAGCCTCATATATTTTCTTGGCTATATTTTAAACTAGTCGTGTTAAACCACGATGGAAAATACGTAGTTGAGGGATTAAAAAATACGAAGAGGATGAATCATTGAATTATACAGGCATCACTACGGTGTTCAAAATAACACATCTAAAGGGCGTTGTAAAACGGCATCAAACGACATCAAATGACATCAAACGACATCAAATTACATCAAACGACATCGAATGACATCAAACGACATCAAATGACATCAAACGACATCAAATGACATCACACGACATCAAACGACATCACACGACACAAAACGGCATCAAACGACAACATTTCTCTCGTTCATCTCTGAACTGAATACTGTGGTTGTTTGAACACTGAACATCTGAACACTGAACATCTGAACACTGAACATCTGAACACTGAACACTGAACATCTGAACACTGAATACTGAGGTTGCTGTTCATATACTGAGTTGCTGTAAACTGAAAACGTTGAACACTGAACACTCTCTCTCGTATACCTCTATTGTTTGCATACCTCGTGCATGCACACTGAACATTCTTTGACCCCTGAAGGTCAAAGTAAACTGATTAGACCCATAGTTCCTGAAGAGAAAATGATCACAGTTCAATTCTCTATCAGAATATATGAAGAAAAAAATTTGCCATTTAAAAAGCATGTGACCTCTCCCTGACCCCTACTCCCACCCCTGTTGACCGATTGACCTTAAACTCTGTTCATGTCTTCCTTATCGCCTTAGGAACATATATGCCAAGTTTCAACTAAATCCGTCAAGCCGTTTCAGAGTTATAGCGCGAACGGACGGACAGACGGACAAACAAACTAAAATTATAACTACGCTTCAACTTCGTCTCAGCTACGTAATAAATATATGTAAATACGCTCCTTCCTTACGACAGGGAAAGAGTAGTCGGTGTGCTCGCCACATCTAGCCGCCTTAGCCGCGTCAAAACTCTTATCCAAAATGGGTGGATAGTGATTAATCCGACCCACATAAATCCCAGGATAATTAGCTGGATTTTCCAAGTGGCGACATCTTCGCACAAAGAATTCACTGTCCTCCAGTTTCAAGGACATTGCCATCAGACGTAACAAAGTTGTCATCAAGCCTTTGCATTCCTTGTCCAGTGTCTCTATTGTTGTCGTAAATCCGGTAACTTCCTCGTCAGGAAAGCGACAGTCTTCTCGGTCTGTCCATTCAAAACATTCCTTCACGTCTGATGCGGTCGAGTCAGCGTTTAGCCTAATAATTGTGAACACAAAATGAAATTCCAATGTCAATATAGCAGCATCATGACATTGTACATAATTGGAAATTTTCTTTTTTTCAATTTTTACTTTTCCATTCCATGCGGAGATATCCAGCATATTTCTCGTAGTCGAAAAGTTTATCCTTGGCGCTACTAGTGTCCTTGTTGTACTTGACCTTTTGCTCTGTTGGATGATTAAAGAATTTCTTGCCCTTTTCAAATGCCTCTGTAACCTGATACAAATTTAAAAAATGATGTCAGAAATTTTATAAATAATAAGCGATAATTGCACTACTGAATTTTGTTTAACCAGTTCCTTCGGAATCCCATGATTTGTCAAATAAAGAAATCCCACATCTCCAAAGCCCTCCCGGAACTTTTTCGCTGCTAATATCCAGTCTGGATCTTGAGACGGATTTTCAACTTGCCTAACTTTCGCCAGATCAAGGATAGGAATTTTTGTCGTCATTTTGAGTAAGGTTGTGTGAAAGTCTTTATGTTGCTGCTTCACAAAGAAAAAATACCAACTGGTCGATGAAACGCAAGACTCTAACCCAATGGCCTACCGCATTTGCTCTCAGTTCTGTCCAGACGCTGGATAATGACTGCAAGAAATGGCTAATTTACTTGACTCTCTCAAGTTCAAGCTGCGTAACATATTCAGACCCTGACCTTCACTCATGACTGTCATGACACATTAAACACGTTATGCAATCTGTTTCTGCCGAAAACAACATAAACCTGCTCTTTTATATCTTCAGATTGGAATGGGCAAACATTTATTTTATTGAGCAAAGCAAGTGCGAATTAAAGCAAATATTAATCTCATTAGAAACTGGGCCCAACTATGTCACTGCGTTACTTAAGATTGTTATTGTAAATGGTTTTATTTCATAATGACATAGAATACAACGTAACGAGCAGGTTGTTAGGCAGATTATTGTGATGCTGTTTCGCATAAACTTTTAGTTCTATTTTTAACTTAAATGACGGCATCCTTTCATGAATGCGATTGAACTTGAGATTAATTGACTTAATCGGGCTTTACGCCGTGTCACTATTCATAATCTCAACTTTATGATGATTTTTGTTGATATATTGTTGTGAGTTATGAAATTAATGAGGGACTCTACATTAAGTATACAAACCGCCTCGTAGTTTGATATGGGCGCGATAATGTTAATTGCATTGTTAAGTCGCAATACTGCCGCCATGAAGCGATAAATGTAGGCAAGTTTGAACAAAATCAAAACCGCCAGCTTATTTTACTTTATTATCCGAAGACAAAGACTATCAGGGACCTTTAGCCAGCCGTAAATAATTGTGGGTGCACCTGATTCGTGTCGGCGTGTGAATGCCACAACGACGGAGATGTGGTGAGTAGAATAACTCCGAACCAATTTTTTTTACAAATTTCTTCGTTTAAATAAATATTTATTCCCGATGCACACTAAACTTCTTTTTACTTTCCCCAACATCAAAAATCAATTCTGAATTTTCAAACCATGAAACCTTCAAAATTATTCATAATGCTCTGTAACAAATAAATTAACATCATTTTCAAAACGCAATAATGCTAAATAATATTTACTGAAACTCTAATGGTGAATTTTTTAATGTCTTAATTCAGTAATAAACATTGCACATTTGTAAAATTTCATATAAAGATCAGTTTGTTTGCTGTCATCTCAGTAAGAGCCAGTGTGGTTAGCACATCGCATCATAACGTGATCATAAGCGCTGATTGGTTCTTTCGCGTAAACCTTTCCGGAGTCCTTCATCCGCTTCAACTCTTCGGGTCGTTTCTCCAAATCCATCGGAGTGATCATTGTGTCGTGTTCCGCACCGCAGAACAGTCCAATGGAAAACCTTGACTTTTTACGTTTCTCGTCATTAGCTGGTGGAATGAAAACCCGATGTGGCTACAGAAATGCATTCAACCAAATATGTCATTTCTTCAAACGTTCAAGGTCAATAGCAACTCTCAACAATTAGATAACTAAACTTTAAAGGAGATCATTAATATGAAATGGAATTACAGTAGCTGGGAAAATGCCGGAAGTCCAGAATTCAGTCAAATCGCCTGCATTGATCACAATAGATCCCGGGATGGGGTCTGCATTTATCCAGGTACCGTCAACAGTTTTTATCTGTTGTATAAATTAAAGTATTTTGAATTAAATTTGACTAGAACAACTTTCTTCACAATTAAACCTGAAACTATTAAAATACCTCTAGACCTCCAACATTATCCTGAAAAAGCTGTAAGGATAGAAAACAATATTTTTTTGAAAAATACAGAATAATTAATTCCGTGACAATTTTCTAATTAATTTTATGAGTAATCTTACGATGGTCAGAAAAACGTAATCAGTGTGCTCTCCGCATCTATTTGCTTTGCTAACATCCACACTGTTATCCGTAATGGGAGGATAATAGTTAAGCCTACCCACATAGAGCCCTTGATATTTGGACGGGTTGATCATGTGGCGACAATTTCGCGCAAAAAACTCACTGTCCAGTTTCAAGGCCATTGCCATCAGACGAAACAAGGTTAAGAACAAGCTTTTGCATTCCTTGTCAAGCTTCTCGATGCTTTCGGAGAATCCGGTGACCTCGTTGTCAGGAAAACGGCAGTTTGGCCTGTCTGTCCATTCGAAACATTCCTTCACGTCTGGCGCCGCATCCTCAAGGTTGAGCCTTATTTGTAAATAAGAAGTGTAAAACTCACGTCAAAATTGGAGTGAAAAAAATTGCAATCGACCTGACTTATATGTTGTTATTGTAATTTTACTTTTCCGTTCCTTGTGGAGTGTATCCAGCGTATTTGTCGTAGTCAAAGATTTTCTCCTTTGCGCTGCTAGTGTCCTTATTGTACTTGACCTTTTCCTCTGCAGGAAGGTCAAAAAAATTTTTGCCCTGCTCGAAGGCCTCAGTAACCTGGTAAGAATTAAAACATTTTGAAATTATCATTTTTAACTTTTATGAAACTTTGATGAAATATTGATAATTTGTAATTTTTAATGAATTTAATTACCACATCTTGCGGGACGCCATGATTAATCAAGTAGAGAAATCCAACATCACCAAAACCCTCCCTGAATTTTGCGGCTGCAGAGATCCAGTCCGGGTCTTGTGATGGATTTTCAACTGGTTTCAAATTGGCCAGGTCAACGATAGGAATTTTTGTCTTCATTTTGAGTGGGTTTGGCTAGAATTGTCTCTGTTGCTGTTTCAAAAAATTTGAAAATATAATTATTATAGACGAACTTAAGAAATTTGGTTCTAATTATTTGTTGTTGCTATCGGTTCAGTTGCTGGATGAACACTGACCAAATCACCTTGACTGTCACGTTTAATACGTGTGTATTTTCCTGCTTGAAGGTCACCACTAAATAAACACGCAGAGCAACAAATTTATCACGAAGCGATAAAGTTATTTTCCCATATTTTTATCCTTGTTTATGAAATGGTGAGTCATTTCACGACCATCGTATCCACACAAGTCATACACACAAGATAACTCTGCACTCGATTCGCTGCAATGAATGTACACAAAAGCACGAAAGCTTGCAATTATCTGGTTTTGATTGACATGGAAAAATATTTACTTAAATGAATAATCCAGTTTTGCATGAAAGCAGATTAAAACCCGTAGGTAGCTGACAAAGACTTTGTTGCTGATTATGTTGTGCATTGAATACAATTTTATGCGCAGATGCGGAGACGGATTACTGCTTTCTCAGCAAAAGTGGCAGCTTTTTTATAACACTTGCAATCGTCACATTTATCATGAGTGTGTGATTGAGATTCAATCATTGAACTTAATGTTAATTGGTCCAATTAAACTTTGCACTATGTCATTAATGCCATACGCTGGCAATGTGGTAAGGCAATGCTTATCAATACAAATAAACTAAACTTGCTTTGCATTTATTCCACCCATAAAATCTTGTTTTGATTGCGCGAATGAATTGCTTTTATTCATTTCAGCTAACGTGATGCAAAGTCGCTAATTATAACTATTCCGACTGACTATGACTCATACTCTTAACTGCTGCGATTTTAAGGTAATTTTTAACTCTATGGCTCATAAAATGCTTTATTAAATCCTGACAAGGATCATGTTTTAACGAACTAACTTTTGACGAACACCGATTTCGAAAGTTTGCACAGGAAACATGCTTGAGTATTGATTTTGAAAGTAAAAATTTATATAACAGCAGAACTGAAGCACAAGCGATAACTTGCATAGGTACGTTACGTACGGCAGCATAGGCACTCATGTAAAGTGGATACAATTACAATTTCTTCATAAAACCCATGAAAAGGAATTTATTACTATAAATTTGCCTTTACAAAAAATCATGAGCATGCAGATATAACGTATCTACCATCTTTTGTTAATATTAGTCTAATAATAGCATTGTTAGATAATTGAATATAAAAAATGTCAGCGTTATGTTGAAAAAGTAGATTATTAGAAATTACCTATTTTTATTCTTCGTAAAATATTAATGGTTTTTATATAACTTCAACTTTCTGCTCTCTACTCGATAAATTCTACTCAAATTGGTAAAAAGCTGATCAGCCAACTGGGACAATTATATGGACGATATAGCATTCGGCTTAAATGCTATAAGCTAAAATGTTTTATGCCAATTTTTCTTTTTAAGCACGATTGAATTATTAATTTTTGCTTCCATCGATGAAAGATTCCATAACTCCACAGTAGGCTGATTACATAAGCTGTTACAACATATGGACGTTTCCGTACAAAACCTGTATTTATTGTACTTCAACAACAGTGTTGCTTTTAGCTAAGTATTAAGGCACGTTTCGGAAGATTATTAATAGCTTCTCAATAGGCTACTCTCGTTCCACGTACACGACCAAAACTGAGTTCGATTAAATAACTTTTGTCAGTCTCTCAGCTATTCCTATACATTTTGACACAAATGCTCTTGAAGTTTTTCCTAAAAAGTGTTCACGGACGAAAATGTTTGTTTCAACAACATTATACTCGGAAGTTTTCCGGCTACTCAAATTACTGACGAAAGGTTTCATCTTTTTCCCATTTTATCCTCCATACAATCTTGAAAAATTTTCTGGTAAAACCGGAAACGAAGCCTTTTCTTTTGTCCTGGTTCAGCAATTTGAAAAACAGTGGAAGTGTCAGCTCGCAGTATTATTTCTACTGATAACGAACAGTGCATATTACGTCATTACGGAACAGTCGCTAATTGAAAGATTTCAACACAGTACTGGATGTATGGGATACTCGATGTACGCCATAATTTGCTACTCAAGCCACATATATGCCGACTCAAATATTTTCTTATTCAACGAAATGATAGCATTCGACAGACGTTATGGTCAACATGAGAATGATCCAAACGTTATTTGTTCCCGAAGGCGGTTCAAAAAGTGCTTACGATTTGTGATGTATAATTTCCTGGTAATGGCAGTTTCGGCGGGACTTAACGCTGCAGCCTTTCCGGAGGCGTCAACTAACCTTGTGCCTCAAAGTTTGGTAAAGTCATTAAGACTTGAAGTCGAAGACAAGTTTCCTGGGACCTTGCCAATTTATCAGGTAGCCAGTAGACTGGTGTCTTTTGGGTGCACCTACGGTTCAATAAGAGTTAGTACAAACTTTGCGTCGTTGAGTGCCTGCATTCACGTGTTGATCGCGACATATTGCATTTTGGAAATGCTTAAGACAATAGAAAGGTAGTTTTCTTTATCACATTTTGTTGATATAGCCAATAATAAAAGTTGTAATAAACTGATTCTATTATATATTTAGAAACCTTCACAATTTGCTGTCAACTCAACAACAGTCCGAGAATCTGGTTCCCATGGTCCGGCAATTTCAACTGCTCTTGAACCGATACAACGACTCACATAAAATGAATCACATTCTGGGTCATGTGCTACTTCCGTGTTTTGACATTCCTGTTACGGGATACATGCTCATAAAACACAGTGACGAAATAGGTTTTGGTATAGTGATTGTATTCATTCAGACGATTGTGCTGTGCGTTGCGATGATAATGTGCTTTTTTCGATATGCAACTCAACTGTATTCACTGAGCACCCAGTTAAGGGCTAACATACAGCGAATATTGGCGACTAACATGCCGATGGGACAAAACACTTCCCGAGCGGCAAAATATAAATTTATGAGATTCTGGAAATCGCTGCCACTGTCGCGAATTTACTTTTTTGAGAGCAATTATTTTGCAAGTGAGACATGCTTGGTTTTACTGGATTTCGCTGCTAACACAACAGTTAGCTTAGTATTGATGTAGTGCTTGAAGAATATTAAAACTTCACTGTCTTGTTTATATAATATTAAATAGTTTTACGACTGACGTATGGTTTGAGTAGTTTTATGTAAGGATGATGTGCATTTTTATATTATTGGGGTATCTGCTGGTGTCGCGAAAATGCTGAAATATTTCAAATCCTTAGACGCTTTTCAAATTCATATAACGTTTCAACGTACTTGTAGGATTTACGAATTATGTTACATTAACATTACATTACAGGCAGGCGGCCTGGTCTGATGGCTAAGGACTAGGACTTAGGACTGGAGGAACCGCGTTCGATCCCACGTTCGGGAGGACACTTGCTTCCAACCTAAGGCCTGTCGGGCAGTCTAGAGGGAAACAGAGGTGTCGAACCAACCTCTAGCCAAAACGGGTACCGTTGGTGATGACACCCGCCCCAGAAATCGGAGTAATACCTCTCAGACTGTCGCGGGGAAACCCATAGTTAAGTGAGTAGTTTAGAGATATGGACCTTGCGTATGTGTGAGTCGATCTCTAGGAACCTTCGGTAATACCTAATTAGAGTAAAGTCTACTATACGATATTGTGTCTGCAGTAAAGTCAATAAATAAAAAATAAATTAAGGAATACCTAGTTAGAAAATATATATTTATAGCTACTTGAAAGTTTTTTTATCTCGGCAATAATTTAGCGGGTAAGGAAAACAATAATTTTGTATACAAGAATCACTTGTTAGAATTTGCAGAGAATAATGAGAGCATCTTTAAAGCTGATTGACCCCCCCTCCCTTCAAAAAATTGATTTTGCCCATATTTCACTCAGCAATGGGGCTTGACCTGAAACTAATAAATGCAAAGTTTCACGAGCCTCCGACTAATGTGGGGACCGCCAGCGCCATGCATGTGTTTTGCTGATTCCGATTCCCTTGTTAAATTGACTTGTGCGCCATTCTGTCAGCTTTCAAGATATCTTCAATCTGAGACCGTATTCGGATTCTCGAACTCAAAATTGGTCTATGGCACCTTTTAGATTTTCCATATTCGAATTTGTGTTGAAATGGTAGGCCTCCGAATTTGGAAAATCGCTGGGGATGACCTGGGTGGCGTGGAGGGGCGAATGAACCCACAGACCAAATTTCCCGTGTAAATGACTTTTTTCAAACTTTTACAAAAATGAGTGGAATTATGAAAAATCCTTTGGAATGATGTTATTTAAGCAAAAAAACACTATGCTCAGTATTCCACTATCGTATTGTGTCTTTTAGTTGCGAAAAAGATCTCAGAAAATAGGTGAGCTCTTGGTTCTGGGACACCCAAATTTCACGTGTTTCTCGTAAACAGCATATAGAAATGAGATATATGCAAACGTGATATCCCATAAACACCTTGTCACTAGTGTATCACATTTGTATAATATCAAGCCGCTGCCTCGTTTCGTGCTGGAGTTATGGTGAAAAAACGAGTGATCTCTTGGTTCTGGGACAAAGTGTATATCAGCTGCGCTGCCGCTTTAAAATTCAGCTATTCTGAATGCTATGTTTGGTCTCCATTACTAATTTGTAACGCGCTATCTTTCTGCATTAGCACAATTTTGCTTCTATGTAAAATGTCGGTGTTGTAAGTTTCGTTTTTCAGATTCTCATTACGAAATGTTTTGAAATCATGAAGTAATTCAATCGCCGCTTACATGTGAACTGCAAGACATATAGCAACATGAAAATATGATTCTGAAAGCCCGTTCCCCGCGCTTCAAAATGTATATTTCAGATGTTGTATGTGAGTACTAATAGGTGAGCGGCGGAACCACAAAACGTCCAATTTCGCCATTTTCAAGGAATAGCACAAATTGTCGTTTTTCAGCGATTTTCCAAATTCGGAGGCCTACCATTTCAACACAAATTCGAATATGGAAAATCTAAAAGGTGCCATAGACCAATTTTGAGTTCGAGAATCCGAATACGGTCTCAGATTGAAGATATCTTGAAAGCTGACAGAATGGCGCACACGTCAATTTAACAAGGGAATCGGAATCAGCAAAACACATGCATGGCGCTGGCGGTCCCCACATTAGTCGGAGGCTCGTGAAACTTTGCATTTATTAGTTTCAGGTCAAGCCCCATTGCTGAGTGAAATATGGGCAAAATTAATTTTTTGAAGGGACGGGGCTTTAAAGATGCTCTGAACGAAATATTACATAAGACTTTCGCATTTTTTAGCGACGGTGATTTCATGACCTAATAGAAATTTTGGAGAGTATCCAAATATTCTGTATAACTTGTTGCGAGGAATGCGGAAGAGTATATATAAATCTACACCAGGTAGAACTATTCATTCATTGAACAGTCCCCCTATGAATTTAGACGCCAAACATTTGCTTGTACGTAATACGCTTTATATAACTTCTAAAATTGTAAGATCAGAGGCAATAGGCCTTTGAAACAATAAGAAATCAACAGTAATATTATTTTGTGTTCATACATATTGATTTGTAGACTAGCCAGGTGCTATTTTTAATTTGTGGCGAGGACGGTGGAATAATACATATACACATACATATAAATGCTTCTAATCGTGTTACTTCATTTATAAATAGAACATTCACTCTGGGATTTTATACTGGATGGTTGCTTGTAATTGTAAAATACAGTTAATCGACAAACTCAATTTGGTCCGTGATGAAGATTGATGTTGAGTGCTTAAGTTACTTGCAAGATTTTGTAGAACTAAAATTGTTCCTAAAAATGTTAAATTCTATACAAGCTTACCAATCACAAGAGCATTTCAGTTGAAATTTTAAAGTTTTATGAAATTAGTGCATGATACCCAAATTCAACAAATAATGTATATAGACTATGTATGCAAAGAATAATGGCCCGTATTATATATATAATAATTGGTATTGCTTTAATCATAGCATAATAACAATCCAAGATCCAATCCAAGATATTTTTCTTCCAATATAGGAAACATATATTTTATAAATTCGTCGTAGACTTGCCTGCAACGCATCGAAGGCGCTGAAACTGCGCATGTCGCATTTTTTCATGGCATCTTACAGACATACATGCAATTTATCAAAATTCGCCACCCTAGCAAATTTAGTGACAGACGACCAACAGATATTGCTCAATGTGTTTCCGAGTGTAATCAAAGAAATCTGTAATCTAATTGATATGAAATATGTTATGACATTCTTCTAATTCTTCTGGCATTTCTGTTTCTTTTTCATGAGATTGTATTGCCGTTAATATAAAGTTATTTTGGTTTAAACTAAAAGAACTAAAAGTCGGACAATTATCTGACGTGTCATTACGTTTCACATAGCACGAGTAATTATGGAAATAGGATTAACCACTTTATTCTCATCTCAGTTCTGCAATTTACTAATCTTTACTTCCAACAGTATCCCAAAACCATCCCTGACCTTCGCCAACAAAAAATATCAAGGACGCAATTTTTACGTTACGGTCGTCGTAATGAGTAGTCGTAATTGTGAAAAAGCAGTATGGCAAAAAATATAAATAACAGAAATTAAGTCTAATAAGTTATAGCACATTGTAGGCAATAAATGATTCAGAAAGTTTTAATTTACCTTTTTTCATTAAACCATCAAATTGAAATAAGTCTTGCTATTTTATAGCAATTTTTAGGAATTTTTTAATCAGTATAAGTAAATTAGTTACAAGTGGCATGTTAATATTGACCAGTATGATTGGCGCAACGCATCATGACGTGATCATACGCGCTGATTGGTTCCTTGGAGTAAACCTTCCCAGAGTCCTTCATTCGTTTGAGCTCTTCAGGCCGTTTCTCCAAATCCATTGGGGTGATCATCGTATCATTTTCCGCTCCGCAGAAAAGTCCAATGGAGTATCTCGACTTTTGACGTTTCTCGTCGTTCTCTGCAGGGATGAAAACGCGATGTGGCTAAACAAATGCATCATACTCATGACATCATTACATATCAACTTAAATGCACAACAGCATCAAGAAAGTGAAAATGAAGTCATTCTGTAAAATGGAATTACAGTGGCTGGGAAAATTCCGGAAGTCCAAAACTCGGTCAAATCTCCAGCATTTATCACAATTGATCCTGGAATGGGCTCTGCATTTATCCATGTGCCGTCGACGGTCTTCACCTATTTTACAAATGAAAATTTTTATTTAAATTTCTGGTAAAATGAATGCAAAGATATTAGCATTTGATACGGTTTAAATACCTCGAGTCCTCCGATATTGTCTTGTAATAACTTCAAGGAAAAAAAAGAAATGATGCTGTCAATAAATGACACTTAAAAGTTTCCCACATGAGTTTCGTAAGTTATTTGAAACATGTACGTATATGTATCCTTACGATAGTCAGGAAGACGTAATCAGTGTGCTCACTACATCTCATCGCTTGGCTAACATCCCCATTTTTGTCCGTGATGGGAGGATAGTGATTAATCCTGCCCACGTAAATTCCTTGATGTTTTGATGGGTTTATCAAATGCCGACAATTTCGCACAAAAAATTCACTGTCCAATTTTAAGGCCATTGCCATTAGTCGAAACAAAGTTGCCATCAAGCCTTTACACTCCTTGTCGAGTTTCGCCATCGTTTCCGTAAATCCAGGAACCTCCTTTTCAGGAAAACGACAATCGGGTCTGTCTGTCCATTCGAATAATTCCTTGACGTCGGCCGCGGGAGCGTCAACATTCAGCCTTAATTAATAAGTGAAAGGTAACATGACGTCATACGTATTATCAAGGAAAAAATTGTACGATAAAGTGTGATTTTTCTTCCAAATTTACTTTTCATTTCCTTGAGGAGTATAACCAGCATATTTGTTGTAGTCAAATATTTTGGTTTTCGTGCTACTTGTATCTTTCGTGTAGGCCAACTTTTCCTCCACGGGAAGATTGAAATATTTTTCACCCTGCTCAAATGCCTCGCCAACCTGATAACAATAATAACATGGTTTTGAATTTTCTCCCACAAATTATAAAAATTAATTTATTCTTAAAAGTTACAATTCACATGCATTTGCTTACCAGCTTTTCTGATATTCCGTGGTTAATTAGGTACAAAAATCCCACATCTCCAAAACCTTCTCGCATTTGCTTGGCAATGGAAATCCATTCCGGGTCGTCCGATGGATTTTCAACTTGCTTCAAATTGGCGAGGTCAACAACAGGAATTTTTGTTTTCATTTTGAATGAGTTGTTCTGTGTTTCCAGAAAAAAAAATACTCGGAAATTCTTTTCTATTGCGTACTGTTCTGATGCTGGATGAAAACTGATCGCTCTCATTGATTCATTCCGACAATCTAACTGTGTTAAGTGCCCTAACCTTCTGTCACGACAAATTACTAAAAACATAGTAGCCCATTTATATCACGAAAAGATAAACTTATTTTTCTAACATTTTTATCCTTGTGCATGAAATGGTCAGTCATCACACCATCAATATCCGCCCATTCCATGACCCCGCGCATGCACGATAAAGTTGAACTCGATTCGATTTATTCAATCTCTGCATAAACACGCAAAGATTATAGTTCACAAATAACTTGTTTTATAGGTACGGATAAGCATTTATTGAATTGAGTGATGCAAATATGAATAAAAGCGGAATGAATGTGTAGCCGACTGTCAATTAGACTCGCTGATTGTATTGCGGTATATTTTATGTAATTCTATTTTCAAACAAGATTGGAAGGAATACTACATTTATGACCTAATTGACAGAAAGGCTACTCTGTTACTCGATAAATTTGCCAGCACCATTTATAATTTGTATGTGATTCGACCTTCAAGTGTGAATAAACTTTGGGTTAATTGGCTCAATCGAACTTTACACTGTGCCGTACTCTGGCTGTGCTAAATTGCTTATGAATTGAAATGAAGTAAATATTAACTTGGTATTTGTTACATTGATCTCTGCTCCTATAAAATCTGGTTCTGATGGCATGAATGGAAAATTCCTCTTAATAACACAGCAAGTCATGCGATACCGATAATCATAATCATTGAAAAATTGATTACCTCTAATCAGTCAAAAGTAGTGATGGCGGTCGTCGTCGTATTTTGTTGAAGATTGCACTCCTTTTAAATGCCGCCTCTTTGATGAGCGTATGTAAGCTGTATCAATAAATTGTAAATTGGTACATGATCTCAGGCATTCTGTTTTATTTACTTCTTTCTGAAATGTAATTAATAAATGGTTAATTCCGTACAAGTAAACTTGAAATAACAAACAAAAAATAAATGTGCTCATACAATCAGCATTTTTCTGATTTTGGCTTCTTTATTTATTTAGCATTATCACTGGTTGCATCTGGAATGGAATACATTTTATTCTCCTTGAGTTTAGTTTCTTGATAGAAAAATCATTAATTAAATACAGTTTCATTTCAACTGACAACTGTTGATGCACATATATGTCGTTAACTCCAGCTCAGAGAAAAACTAACTATTTAGTTTTTGAAGTTTTTGGCTTTGATGAAATTAACAATTTATTATTATTGTAAATTACCAATTGAACACACCAACGACAAGATATTGAAATGTGTGCCGATGGAAATTTATTTATCCAGAAGGTCGTATGACGATATTTGACGTTTTGTTGGTTTTTACGAGAACTTAATTATATACGTACCTATTAATCGTAGAAAACAATTTTCGTTCAACCAAATTTCATTGAAATGAAAAGCGTGAAATTAAATAATTTTATGCAAAATACAAACTCGGATTACGATCATGTTACCACGACACTTGGTTTCAACTTTTGCAGCTCTGTGAGAGCGGATTACCTTGACGCCGTTATTAATATTATTTATGAGCTAGAGGATTTTTAATGTCCAGGTGTACTTTGACTGCATTCATCTTAAAGAGGGTGTTTGAGTGAAATATCTAGCCGACTCTAAATCTCAAATTTGCAATGCCAAATGAAGAGCACACCACCCCTTCTTATTTCGTGCACAAACGGCAGCTCCACTCTCAACAAGCGTTTCAATAATGTCCAAATCCAGTTCCATCTTTACTGCTAGATGCAAAACTGTATATCCATTCTCATCCGTTTCATTAAAATCGGCTAACAAAATTTCATATACCCTAAAATTATCCATTTCAGTTCACAGGGGAAGCGTTCCCTGCCCATGTTGTTGTCACAAAGACCATGCATTACGCTGAGAAGCGGTGTTAGGCTTATATCGTTATCATAATTAAATTTTCTCTCGTTCAAACTACTCCCCTGGTACAACTGTAAGATATTGTAGTAGAATTTATACAGCTGGTCAGTACGGTAAAATCTATGAAACAATTGCGGGTCTGGAATATGCAGGACAGTATTTCCTAAGTTATTAATGCCATTCATGTCTTCTCCAAATTTTGTAACGAAAACATCGAGCAGGTCAAATTTGAATCGTGCTTCAGTACAGTTATAACTATTGCCAATGTTAGGAATCATAAAGTTGTTTCTGCTTGAGAAAACTGTCCTAAGTGGGAAAAGTAGTGGTACTCGTCCAATTTAGTCTCTATTCGCCCGCAGCAATGGAAATATTCCGAGCGCTAGATTTGCCAATTTTCTTATTCCATACTCTACGAGACTCTAAGTTGCCTTTTATTGTGCACAGTAATAAAACTTTTCACTATCAAAATTGCACAGTAGAGTCGTATGGACTGTCAACAATATTAAACCTTTGCCATATCTCATTATTTGAAACTAATTTGTTAATGGCGTCTTCAAATGAAAAATCGTCATATGAAAAATTGCCACAGACGTGCTCTTTAACATTCATGTTAATGAAAGCTATTGCATGCAGACTGAATATGTGGGACGTCACTTGAAAAAATGAATATTATGTTCCCAAATGTGCTACTCATTGCTGTCTTAAATTTTATTAGAGTGCTCGGGTCCTTGAGTGCTTGAATGGATCTAGAAATGCCTTATCGGCCCACTGATCATATAAGATCTCATTTCTTATAATGTTCTGCTCTAAAATAATCTTGGAAATGGAATCGGACCATGGCATGTCATTTAAAAATTGTACTACAGTAGGAAATCCGAATACAGGAAGAATGGAGCAATCAGTTACTGGCAGCACATGATTTATGAAAAAGTGTGCAAATTGGTCCTCGTGTTTTGAAATGTGGCGATAATCGTCATTTAGTATATTGAGGAGAAAGCGAGAAAACGTGAACTCTACCAACGTCCTGTACAGGAAAATGAAATACTGTGAATTATTGCAACCTTCAGCACATCCAATTTCATATTTTGTAAAACTGGTTTTTATAATTGATAAGACCCTTTCAAACCTTGAAAGAGTGCAATCTGTTCGCTCTGAAATTCAATAATTCTCACTTTACCTTAGTCTGTAGAGAAATTATCGATAATGCTGTATTTCCCCCTGAGACAAATATCCACCTTGGTATCGTGAAGTCTTTCATACAAACTAAGTGTGGAAAGGCAGGTTGAAGTTACCTGAGCAAACCTGACCACAATAAATTTCCCCAGTCGTTTTACAAATCAGGGGAGTGTTGGCAAGATCATCTGACTCGGCAGGAATGGCCATTTCAAAACACTTGCTGGGAAAGTTTATAAATTCGTTATAGGTTAGGAGGCATTGTGATTCGAGTGACCGGTACTGGACTAGGTAATGTATTTTAGAGAATTGCGAAAGTGGCTCTAGGCCGGAGACTCTGGCACACAAAGTTGTCAAATTCTTTACAAAGTTTATCTAACATGTAATCTCGTAATATGACCCAAAATCGAATCAAGCCTGTCCCGAATTAGTTTAAAATCTTGTAATGCGAACCCATTTATATCACCTCCGACCTCGTCAAGGCCATCCCATTGTAAGAAAGTTGACCTATAATTATGTTCATGATGCACATATCCTCTACTGAATTTGTATTTTACTCTTTAGGTTACGACATGGTTTCCAATATAGCCATGGTTATAGGCATGGTTTCCAATGGCTTCCAGGTATATTTTGCTGAAGGCCAATATACAACTGTCGACGTCCAACTGGTGACATATACCATGTATCCCTGCTTTCTAATATTTACTTAAAAGGCCTGGAAGAGAATAAGGAGTCTTTCATATATATGTAGCTCATTCCAAATATTCTTATTCGCTCAAACAACCACATGCTCATGAAGTCAAATTTGAATCAGCGTTTGTAAGCTATTTGTTTTTGAGGTTACCTGTAGTCATGGAGATATCATCGTCTCTACTGAAAGCATTTCATATAAATTTTTAATGTCGCAAACAAGTCGTTGACCAAATTAATGTCGTATTCTATCCGCAGTTGCATCAAACATGCGGTCAGTTTATTGGCTCGAATATATAAACACAAATGTCTGCATTCAAATTGTAACATGTTGTCTTTTTTAAGTAGTAAAACTTAATTTGTGAAATGAGACTTCAAGATATCAATACAATAAATGGAAAATATTTACATTTCAATATTTTTGCGTAAAATTTAATTAAATACAGAAGCGCACAAATAGTTTGTGTGTACATCAAATCATAATCTAGACGCACCTCTACATTACCTTTGTGACTTTCAGAAAGAATGACGGTCTTAAGATGCAAGACTACTTTGTCCCTCTTTCCTCAATTACCAACCAGCCAACTAGAGAGCCAACACGACTGTATCATCTATAGCCACTGTAAATAGTTGTGCTTGGCGATGTCTGTCAAATGACGTTTCGTTTCTACAGAAACGGCGTCAGAATCATTCTACAAATAATCACAAAGCATACATACGCATACGTTACAAATTATACAAAACTGAATAAAAACAGAATGTAAGTCCGAAGTACGAAAATTGTTTACCATAGTAAATAATACAACTAATCCGTTCGATAATACGCACTTTTAGGAAAAGTAAACATAATGTGAAGCAAATATCCAAAAATACTTTTACTCCATGATAAAAGTGCGCAATGTGTTGTGAACAGTCATGCGTTGACTACTTGATATCAGTGCCGATTCGCTTTTTTCCACCATTGCGAACATAAATCCTTCATCATCAGATGGAAGCCAGACCAGATAACCGAAACTTGTCGATGTTTTTTCAGAAGACCATTCGTGAGTGTGTTCAATTGGGAGTGTATCAAACAGCCACGAGTCCAAATATCCACAATCCAAAAAGTCACAAATCCAAGAAGCCACAACTCGAAAAATCGAGGAAAGTGTCATTAGAAAGGCTTAATTGATGTTAGGTTAGGTGAGGCTAGGTTAAACATGAAAGAAACGTGTACGGTAAGTGGTAATTTTTATTGTGATTTATTGGATTTGTGGCTTTTTGGATTGTGGCGATTTGGACTTGTGGCTTTTTGATAGAAATCGTTCAATTGTTAATGAATGTCATGTAATGTTTGATCAAGTCATACTTTCAATCATACTTTCAATAATTATAAATACATATTATAATTTAGACGCCGAAAAATCTCACGGTAGAATTTGCTGAAATTAAGTATACAGGGGTAACTTAAGGCGTAGATTCCGAATCCGCAATAAAAGGTGCGGACCCCCTCCCATCCTGCGGAGTTACGGTCAAAAAACCGGGTAGCGGGTGGGAAAATGTTTTTTAAAAATTATTGGGGATTCAGATAGAGAATAAAAAGTTGAGCATATATTGTAAAAGAGCCACCTGTCAATTCCTCAACCACTGGCTGCCACACCACTTAAAAAATTATAATTTTTAAATGACTTTACCGGCAATAAATTGTGAAGAAAAATTGATTGGTGCTTTGACTTTATGGAGACTTTTGGAGTTATGCAAAATTGACGTCCAGAAAAAACACTCCCTTCGACCCCCCCCCCCTCGTAAAGGGTTTCTCCATTTGCGCTAACATGGCCTGTCTGGACACGGCCAGAACCCCCTCCTACCAAACATTCGGATATCCTTTTTGCACGCCGCCTTGCCATGTAAGCTTGGTTGTTGAGCAGCAAGAATCGTACAGTTAGGGACTTCCACGCTCACGTAATAGTTGCGTATGTGCGCATACTAACTAATACATGACTTGAAATAGTAGATTTTAAATGTAGGTATATTTATCGTAAATGTTTCCGTATGTTGCACATTAATGTAGATTGTTACTTAATTCTAACCTCACTCCCGCCCGTGCAACGGGTGTCGGGAGCCGCGGCCGGCATTGCCGGTTCTAGTTTATGTAATACGTAATATGTTTCTAGCCGTCAGCTTCTAGTTCGTCTGAACAAAACAGGTAATGCATTAATGGAGATTTAAAACTTCATTCACTGTATAGCAGTGCTTTAAATTCCACAGCATGCCAATTTTTTAAAGAAGTAGCTGAAGAAGGATAGTTATCCAATACTTTGTGGATCACTGTCGCAGTTGCTGGAGCACGGCTCCATATTTGGAATAATTTAGTACAATGGCTTCGGTAACAGGACTTTGAAAAACAATTTTCTGCTGACACTGACACTACCTCAGAGTAATGAATGTAGGGGTCAAGCATTAAATTTCTGGGACGGCGTCGAAATTACACTGATGAGTGCTTAGAAAGGACCTTACAAGTTTTCTTATGGGTCTGGGCCATACGGCGGACAGTTACGAAATGGGTATCGATCGAAAGCTTATGATGAGTAGAGCAAAAGTGTTGCTGGGCACAAGTCCCTAAGTCCTTGTACAAGAGGAGTTTTGGGTGCCCAAGACTTAAGTCAGCCCCATAAGGAAAGCATGCAATTGTCGGGTTATTAATTTAGATGCCAATGTAAATGGTGTCAGAGTACTCGGACAGTAACGGTTCGACCACTAATCGATAGCCCTTAAAAAGTAGAGCATACTCCACTCCCACATGTACCTCAATGTTGTTGTACACGGTTGTGGTATGCGGACATGTACACCTATGGTTTGCTAGTTGGCACTCAGTTAAAAAGATTTAGGCCTATAGTAAAAGGTAATACCAAGTCTATAGTTAAGGGATATATCATGCCTATAGTGAACGGTAATACCAAGCCTATAGTTAAGGGTAATATAAAACTAATCCATGGCCCACACGTATATAAAAAGTAGTAAGGTCCTTTAATGTATGCATTTTGTTGTCATTCACCAACAAAACAGTAGTTTATTTGTTCAATTCGATTTGATTCGAATAACGAAGATTTTGTCGGTGCATACTACCATAAGTAAGTATAGGCGTCTGGATTCAATGTTCGTCACTCATGCGCAATAACTGATTAAATCAAAATATTTATTACTGTATTTGATTTTTGACCGTGTGAGCAGATTGTGCTAAAGTAAAGCAGGCAACAATTTACATGAAAGGAAAATATAAATAAAATTCACCTCTCACCACCCACGAGGACCTCTCAGATAAAATCATAATATTCACACGTTTCTTAAAATTTATGTCATCGCATAACAAGGTAAAGGTCAGTAAATAAACACTTTACTAGTCAAATCGAGTTTCTTATTTATTCTAAACTCTTATCGCAATTCAAAAGCTCACTGGAACCTACTCACAGTAGCACGGTGCTTGAAGCACTTGATCAGTACTAGCACATACTGAATGAATATTTCTAAGTGGTAGAAGCTTGCTACATGGATACAATTACATTGTTTGGAGAAAAACTTGTATTGCGACGTTATCGTGTAAAATGAATTGGACTATACAAAATTAAACATTATCGAGTAGTATTCAACCGGATCAGAAATGTAGTTACCTACTGAACTACTGAGAAAATAATTGATGATGTATCGGTGTCGGTAACCCCATTTGTTCATCTCATAATCATGGATATATAAGCATAAAAACAAAGCATTTGCAAAGACTAGAATCATGGTCATTCCTCGAGATACATTTGTCATATAAGTACACTGGGAGCAAGTATTTGCAATATTCTTGTTCCTACAGTTTGTAGACATTTGATAAAATCATATTATTGTCCCCATTGTCCCACTATACATAACAGTTTGATTATTCGCACTTAATAATTGCCGCTCATGGCGATTTAGTTTTCAACGAATTTCAACGAAATAAACACAGGAATGAAACAGCGGCAATTCGCTGTACAAACTCAAAGCAAGAATTCAGCTTAATTCAGAAAGCGCGTTTCAAACGAAAGCAAAAATATAACGTATCCCGTGGGGGGTTGTAGTGGGCGGCTCTCTCTGCGATTAACGATATGCAAAATAAGGGAGGTAAATAAATAATTCAACATCAGGAACGAAAATAAGTATCAATTTCTATCCAATTCTCCCGATTTCAGAGTCAATAATATCATTGAAAACACTCTGACAAATAAATTTCAGTTTACTTATCGGTGGCTTATTTTTTAATGTTTGTCATAAGTTACTATTTCATTAACTTAAATTTACCATAGAGTAAAAATTGTCAATGTCAAAATTGTGCATTCCGCATTTGAATTATGCCTCTGAAGTAAAGTTTATTTGACAAATATTATCCTCAAAAGATTTACTAAAGTGGTCAACGCATCGCAAATCCTTGATGAAGTTTATGCAAAGGCACGTAAACATGATTACCTTATTAATTAATTTTGAATGTAGGTAGCAAGTATCTCAAAAACGCCCACTATTAATATGGTTTCGTGATAAGGAGGCCTATTCCTAAAACCAAAATAAGATTTTCTTATCAAAGCTCTGATGGCACAAATGGAATTCATTCCTGCCTGGAAATTACAGAAGTCGATTTAAAGCATAGTTGCAAAAACAATCGGCATAATTCGATAATTTTGTTTTTGTAATACATTTTTGGTTGTTTCAAATAATCTGTTGGGAAAATACTTTAGTACTAAACAATGTACCTAACACCATGTATCCATTATGAGGAACAATTACAACAATGCAGCAAACGATACTAAAATGACAATGAATCGCTCATACATCCCACCTATTCCAGTTGAGAATATTCTTCCCAGTGAAAGCACTGTAGCGGCGTTAGGCTCCATCAATTAGAAAAACAGATGCCAATCCTTCTGTTTTACGGAGTGAAAATCAAATGGCCACACAATTATCAAATAATATTAAATCATTGAACGGCTATGCATATGGAATTTAGATACAGATTGACTTTTTTTAATTATTATTGTCTACATTAATATTCGACTGCGTTGATTTGTTACTGAATAAGTATTTGACTGATATCTAATTAATATATAATTGAAATATACGATTCCACAATTGATTGATAATAGTTTAAGTATTTGGATAAGTGTTACCTAAAACAGCCAATTTTTGTCTCTGTAAAACCAAGTTAAAAACATAAAAGCAATCGATTTTGAGTCTAAGTGGAATCTGACTATGGTAATTCAACAAGGATGAAAAATGAACTAGTTCGGTGTAAGCCGAATGAAAAAACTACCGGAAGTTTGCGACATATACTCGTAACCGGGCACGAAAATGTAGGAATGTTTACATGCGTTTGAAATCTTAATAATCAATAAGTCGTGAAAATCTTAAAACGATTCGGTACGTATATCTATTAAAACTCATATCATGTTATATCTTAATTACGGGGGCATGTTTTAAGCATTGGCAACTACTAATTAGCTTAACTACTATTCTTCTTCGAATAATTGTTGTATTTATGCGGCAGTGGTTGTTTGATATATTTTCGTCACTACTAACATGGTCAGGTGTAATATTGTTGGTAATAAATTGTGAGCTATTCTGCTTCAATATTTGCTTAATTTGTATATCATAAAGATGAACAAATATATGAAGGTATGCAAGTGTTGTTGATTATGACATAGCAAGTGACTGTGAAATTTTGACTATTTTAGTTTTCGCAGTGATTTATGTTTTTATCAACTATAGAAGTTCATGCATTACGATTACTTAAATCTTAATCTTAGATTATAAAGTTATTTTTGTACTTATCGTCTATATTTTTTCATCTAATTGCTAAATTGTGATATTAATTTTGATTAAAAGATTTAACAGTAAATTAAAACTTTATTCGCTAAGAAAGATAAACGTTGTTAGTCAGTATATTTTTAAATATAAGAGAATTCAACTTTATTTTCATGAATAATATTTTACAGAATCTTAAATTAAATCATCGTAACATATAACGTCCTTCAATTGATTGTATGTGAAAATATATTTACAGAACTGAATTCTATCAAGGGTACATAAACTACTGAATCATTTTGAAGCGAACCGCACATAAATTCAATCGATTGTTTATATATATACATATTTACAAAGTTGATTTGAATTGAGAAATCAAATTATTGAATCATCGTAGAATGGATCATTAAAAATTAAATCAAAATGAGTTAAAACTATCATCTTAACGTACGTATTTGTAAACTTATTTCTACTCCAACGAGGAAACATAAATGACGGAATGTGGAAAGTATCCATCTTAAAAATTAAATCACATTAATGAAATTCATCATGTTTACAGCTGTTTACACATTTGACTTCTAATGATAAAATACAAATCACTGAGAACGAAAAATACATATTGCTTAACTGAATTGAAGAACACATTAAGTTAAGAATTAATAATACATTTGCTTCAATAGTTTTGAGTTATATAAGAATAATTCTAAGGCCTATAAAATGTGATCACGCTTTGGCCATACTACACAAATCGGCTTATGATAGCTGTAATAGGATTCATATAACCAACAATTTAAATATGGAACATCCGAAAAGCATATATCTATATGTGTTTTAAGATTAGTAGATGGCTCCGAAATATCCAGTTGTGACTGCAAACCATATTTTGCGAATATGTTGATTACTTGTTGATTACTTGGGTCAGACAGATCAAGGTTGATATCGCCAACATAAATTGCGTCCTCGTTGATTGATGTAAGCGTTGAACTAAGCATGTGACAAAATCGGCTTTTTGGGAAGCGTGGAGACTTGTACATTACGACGATCTTGAGTCCACCGTACTGGGTTGTTACGAAAATACAATGGCCATCCTCCGAGAATTGTGTTTGTAGAGATGGGTTGAAGGTGGCTGAGCAGGTTGGTGTTCCACCTGCAAAACAATACAATAAAGCGAAAGCAAATGATTAGCAATTGACATCACTACTGTTTAGAATTAATATTTTATTG
The DNA here is from genome assembly GCA_004115045.4 of Sinella curviseta. NCBI lineage: Eukaryota > Metazoa > Arthropoda > Collembola > Entomobryomorpha > Entomobryidae > Sinella > Sinella curviseta. The sequence continues at coordinate 14,478,942 of CM023199.3, read as the reverse complement.
TCTAAATATATAACATTGTACTTTTCAAAAGCAACAGAGCCCCCTCTGAGTTCCGAATAGTCAGCCGTCTTTTGCGTCGAAGCTCCCTGCAGTTTGTACGGTGAACAACATCATATCCAGGAAAATTCAAGTCGTCAGATCTAAGCAAATGCGGCTCAACAAAGGCGATGAGGTCAGCGGAGGTAACACAGAAATCAGAGGCTGCGTCTTCTAAATGTCGGCCTAGAGACTGAATATTATGGAAGTAAAATTTATGGTAATGTTCTTGGATGTCTTGAAGGAACTGGAGCTTGAACGCGTATGAATATGACTGAATACGTTCTAGTTCAATTGTTACAGGGTCGTTTTCGTTTGGGGCAAGGGGCGGAGTAAAGGTTCCACTGATGAAAAGTCCACTTATCCCGGTAGCCCTGCTACAGGCAACGTAGAGCTCCTGACGAGTTAGTTTCCGACGACCAGTCCCCTTGGTAGACACAACGACACATGGCATTGTAGATCCCTGACTTTTAGCTACCGTCATCCCATTACAGGCAACCAGAGGAATTTGACTTCTAACTACTTGCAGACCCTCATACATATATGACTTGGAGAGAGTTTTTTTGATTCGTTCAATTGGGACCCATTCGCTGTAGCTGGAGTTAAGCTGCGCTCTTCGAGTGACTAATGAATTAGCTGCTTTTCTTTTCATGGCACCAATGAGTGGATTCTTGAAATCCAGCCAAGTCCTAACCGGTTTCGTTTCAGGGTGCCCTTCAGTTGGCCGAGAATATTCAAGTGCTTTTAGAGTCCCAGTCGCTCCGTTGAAAATACCGTCCGCTACGTTAATATTTGTTGAGATGAAATATTCTCCTCCTACTTTTAAATACGTTTCGTATCGGAGCCCGTCGCATTCTGAAACGTTCCACTTTTTGGCTGCATCTAGTAAAGACTCCTTTGCTTTGTCTGTCCCAGAACCTTGCAAAGAATATTTATGCATTTGTTAATTTATTGTATACTTGAAAATTACATGAACTCAACTGCAAAACGCGGAAGTATATATGTAAAAAATATGATCATGAATGCGAATAATGCAAATATCGTACCCTGGATGAAATCTGAAGCTGTTGATAAAGCGCCTTCACTTCCAAGTTGTTGATGAACTAACTCGTTGTGAGCTACACATTCTGCGTTGGTCTTAAAAAGCCAAACAGCTTCTTGAGGTGGCATTAGAGTATCCGAAATTTCTCTTGATTTTAGCAGTGCGACATCGCTTTCATCCATTCGTCCTTCCGACATGTTGGTCAGAGCCTTGCAGAGGTCAGCTTCGCCTTTTTGCCTCATAATCTCGGTCAATTCACAAAAACGAAAGTTGTCCTTCCAGAGATAATTTCCAACAATATTTCCATTTGGCAAATGGGAAGGAATGTCGAACACGAAAGGGGCAGCAATGGGAGCAAGCTGGCGTAGATGACCAACTGCCAAAACGGAAATTCCTCCAAATGGTTTATCGATACCGGTTATTTGTCGCAGACGTTGGTCAATTTCAAATAGCATACGGACACTGACCATAGATATTTCATCAATTATTATTAGTTTTAATCCGCCAAGCTGTTTTCGCAGCGAGTTAAGAGTACTAGCATCCAAGTCAGCTAACTTCTCGTACTTCTTCTGATTAGGATGAAGTCGCAATGTGTGGTGAATGGTCATTCCCAACACATTAAATGCGGCTTTTCCGGTGAAGGCCATGACTATTACTGGAGGTTGGGAAAGGTCCCGTCCAGGCTGAGAATTAAAATATCTAAGTGTTGATTGCACAATTGCCGTTATGGCATGGCTTTTCCCAACGCCTGCACCGCCGCTCATGAAAGTAAAAAACGGTGAGTCTGAGGTTTTGAGACGGTGTAATAAATCGAAAACTAACTTTCTTTGCTTCTCATTTAAACTGCGCATAAGACGAAGATAATCATTGTCGGGTAGCATGTTTGGAGGTAGAAATTTCTCAACCGCATTATTGGTCTTGCGCTTTTGTGCTGGAGCAATCATGTCATCAACTAAATAATCTTCTTCGTCCTGCCATGCTGCATCAAGATCGTTCCCTTCCGCCACGTCGTCATATGACTCAGCTTCATCAACATAAGCCTGTATTTCGTCATCCCCAAGATTTCTGTCCTTGTAAAATGCACGTGAGTTTTGTATTATTTCATTGCGAAATAGATTTCCGAATTGAATCACGTCGATTCCTAGAAGCTCTAAGGATTCATTCCTCCATGGGATAAACAACATAAGCTGTTCTCTCCAGTAATTAGCAGGATCAACTTTACGACTGTAATTCCGGAAACGGATGATTTTTCCAACTGATCGCCTTCGCACATATCCAGAGTTATCCAAAAGGGGGTATCTCGGTAACTTCCGAATAAATATTCCGTCCTCAAAATGTTCTTCTGCATCCGACTCATCGTCTTCTGAAGCAACTACCGCTGGTGCATTTTGTTGACCTTGCTTCGTTTTTTCAAACTCGTAAAGCGAAGCAAATTCCGCCAAACACACGTCTTCAAGAATAGTTGGTCTATTAACGTACCGGTCAAGTAAACCCTTCTGACAAATATCTTCGCTGTCGGCATCTAATGCAGCCAGAGCGTCTGAACTTTTTAAAATACTTGTTCGCTCTTCCGGTGGAGATGTGGATATGAACACTGTTTGTCTGCTGCCGTGCGTGTTTTGGATGCCAAGTAAAAATCCAGCTGCCTCTTGTGCAGATATTTCCGTGCCATTCAATAAAACTTTTGCGCAAATCTTCATTTTTTCACGAATGTCTGCATTTCCTTTAGCCTCCTTGTTTGCTGCTTTAAGTAGTTTGGATACTCCACCATCGTCTTTTAAGATATAACTGACACAATATTTCGCACAGGCAAATGTGTTTGTAACATATTGTATGTCCATATTTGCGCCCCATGCCTCCAAAAGTAGTTTATTGTATCTATTCACAAACACTGCGTTGACTTCCCGACGATGGAATACTGTGATTCTCTTGATTGAGCTACGGATAGCCATAATATATTCCTCCTTAGAAACTGGAAATGTTTGTATAAACTCTTCGAATGAAATGTTGCTCTCAGCATTTTTAATTCTTCTTGTCAAGTCGCTTTGAATTGTTTGATATAAATTCCTTAATTTTTTTCTGGCTTCTCTGTTTGTTTCTTGCGGAAGTGGATGTAATATTACAGTTTCGGGAAGCGGTGGCAGCGGATATCCGAATCTGCATTCTCTCTTCCCTTCTTTATATTTGCAAGTTGCTGAGTGACTATGAATTTGTTTCTTGATTAAATCTTTCATCGGCTCGCTGTCGTCTTTGTCAACCGAAATGTACTGGTCAATGAACTCAATGCACTGCTGATGTGAATCCGGGTTACATTCGTCGTATTCTGGAGCATTTTCCAACCAATACAAGCCGTGGGAATGTGGAGATCCCCGCATCTGAAATTCTGTCCTCCGAAACCAGTCTTTTAGCTTATACGGAGCAAACATTCCGTTATCTTTTTTCATCAATGTTGTATGAGCTTTTCTAATTCTCTTGTCAAATTGGCGCATACATGTGATAGGATCGGAACGTATTAGGGCCGCTTTTTCTTCCGCGCTAAGAGCTGATGCTTGCTCTTCTGTTATTATTTCATTACATTGCAACCTTTTGAGGGTCACCAACAGCTCAGTCCATTTTGTTTCAGCGGCAGAAAATGTTATAAAAAATGCGCACTTGCCAAGTTGGCGAACCATGGAAATCACGTTTTTGCTTTTATTGGCCCAATATGACGGAGAAGATCGTAAATTTTTCCAAACAGCGTATCCTTCATCGTGATTAACCAACGTCTTTAGAAAGTCCTTGTTGCGCACCTGTGCAGCAGTTATCTTATCATTTCCTCGTCTTTTTCGTAGGTAGATCTGGACGGCTGATCTCATTTTTTCGTTAAATGATTTCTTGAATGAATACAAAACTTTTGACGGCATTGCGCAACGCCGATCCTCTCGAAGGCACTCTGATTTGGCAATGTCGGTGTATGTAAGCTTGACTCCCTTCTTAATTTTGCGTTTATGGCCGCCGTAAATTTTTGGAAAAGACATTTCTTCTGCGTATGGATCATTGTAAAGAGGTTTTGGAGTCTTTCCTTCTCCTGGCGCAATATCAATGAAATTGGACCCAAGGTTATTGAAAATCAATGTTTCTTCCGCCGCCACATTTTCTTCCAAATCATCAACTAACTGATCGCTTCTCACATTAATTTCTTCAGGATGGCATTGTGGCTGAATCTCACGATCATTTTCTGAGACTGGAACTACGAACTCTATCCGGGAATCGTCATCGTAACCATTCAGGTCGTCTCGTCCCTGAACTTTGTTTTCGGTGTAAAGCTCCTGTTGCAGCAAATATTCCTTTGCCCGTTCAACAAATGCTGGCCTAATAACCTCGTACCATACATGTCTATCGTCACTGAGACGCCTTTTAAATCTTAATTGCACTGTGACCATCTCATCGAAACGTCTTGGAATAGCCTGAGCACATCTATCCAAATCATTTTCTATGTTAACTATATTGCCCTTCAATTTTAATTGTTGCTCCGACCCCACAGTCTTAATCTGCATAAAAGGTATTCTGAGTGCAAGAAGGCGCTCCTCCAAAAATGTCAATTCCTCGACGCATTGCGGAATTACTGGGAATTCTAGTCCATTCGATAAGCAAAGTGGGGGCACCTTTCCTTTAAGTATGTGTGATTTACAAGTGCCACAAAATTGAGGAGATTCGGTGTGGACACACAATACTTGATCTTCAATATCGTCGGAAATTTCTTCTGCTCTTATAGTTTTGATGTTCTCTGCATAATATATGCATCCGCAACATGTACATGGATGTACCGGAGCCATTCTGATTTGTTTTTTGAAATCGTTGAGAAGTGTGTTCCAGTCAACTTCTTTTCGCCTTCTCGCCTGTGCCACTGCAATGGCAGAATATTCAGCGTTACGGCGTCTTCGAGTTGGCCCGGCGCCTGAGATTACGTCACTCAATGCATTGCTTTGTCTTTCAGCATCCTGAGTTGGCGATCGAGCACGTGCCGCAGCTTTTGCGTTTCGGTCCCGAATCCGTTCTGATCTTCTAAGTTCTTCATTTCTGCGTCGCCTCTGCATGGAGGAGCGGTTATGGCTGCGATCAATATCTCGCTTATCAGGGTCTAAACGTCGCGTTCGTCTTGCCGCCATGTCGGCTTCCCTTTCTTTGTTCCGAATTTGTTTATCCTGTCGTTGTTTTTGCATGGAAGATCTGTTCTGACTTCTATCAAGATTCCGTAGAATTTCTTGTGAGCGACGTTCCCGTCTCGCAGTTAAATCATTTTGCCTTTCAGTATTCCGTAAATTCATGTCTAATCTTCTTCTCTTCGCACACATTTGATTAGTCTGTCGATCAATATTTTGAAGGTCTACATCCAATCTTCGCTTCTGTCTGTAAATTTGGTTTCGTACACGCTCCGGATTAGTATATTCATCTGTCTGTCGTAGTCGGTGCATGGATTCGGTTCTCTTTTTACGTCGTTGTGCCGACGATTGTCTCTTCCTACGTGGCATATTCTATATAACAATAGAGAAAATGAAATTTGTAAACCCAATTTTACAAATAATCTCAAAATATTTATTATCATAAGCCATTTATAATGCTATCCTGGTTGTGATTCATGACTGTTTGAACATAAACGTTTAATTAAACCAATTTAAATGTTGGTGACTAACTACTTAAGTATTAGGTTTTTCATTTTAAGGTGCACGCCATTTCTACATGTTTTAGGTTGTGGCCTTTTTCAGTTAGTAAAAAATACAAAAAATAAAACGAAGATATGAGATAAAAAAGATAACTACAATATAAGCGCTAAAGTATTAATTGAAAAGGACCCTATTGCTGCTGTTTGGTGTACACGAGACCTACTTTGTTTGGGACTATTTGAGTGAAGACCTAAGTCAACAAAATGCTACAGTTAAAATATCCCTATCGAAACACAAAGAACTTCTCGTGACTAGACGGAACGAATTATGAGCAGGCCATCCACTTTGTTTTAACGGAACGCTCGGCTCCATTACAACAAAATGTATGCAGCTGTACGTTGTCACTCTGAAGCTTGAAACCCGGGGGCCACAATTTACTTACGATGGGACAATTATGTCCAAGTAGAAAAAAGCTAAGGAAAGCCAGAACTCCAGTCCACACCCAAACCCAGTGCTCCGGGGCTTTCTTTACTGTGGCCCTCCAAAGAGGGAGCTTCTTTACTTGCAAAGGGGAGCACACCGTATATTATATTTCCCAATGGGAAATACCGCTCCCTCCCGTATAGCCAGTTCAACTCACTGTGAACAAACACAGCCCCTTGCGGGCTCCTGGCACTACCGGGTCAAGTGTGGGCCGAAGCTCTGGCTGGGTCTACCCCCATCTCCCACGCAGCTGCCACAAGAGGTAAGCAGCCCCCCGCAACAGCCCATCCGTTGCGGGTTGAGAGATAATCGGGAGCTAACAAGAAGCTCAACCGTCTCTCGCCCATCGCTGGGCTTCCACTGTCCTTTTCGTGGGATCCACGGTCCATAGATCCCAAGGATGTGGGTTTGGAAGTCCACTGGCAGCCCCCAGGCATTAGTGGTGCTGGAGACAAACCAGTGGAGTCCCGCCTGGTCCGCCTTCTTGGGGACATGAAAGAGAACCCCCGGTTCTCAGTCAGTACAGTTATGGTTGAAGACCAAAACAAAATATGTGAAAACACCCAAGAAGGCATTACCAGTGTGCTCTGGCCTCTGCCCAGGCCCAACTACTGAATGCGGCACGTCCACCTACTCAATAGCCCCCGAAGCAGAAGTCACCTAAATTCACCTCCCAATCCCACCCGGAACCCATTCCCTCCCAAAAAATAATTAAAAACCCAACACAAATATCACGTTACAACAAACTAATAATTTAATTACCAAATATGCTTTCTTCCGGGCCGACGTCTGAAATAAAGTTGATCTCCTTGAAGCCACGAACTACGAAGCCGATAATGAACTGAGAGTTACACAACCAAGAGTTAGCATAGAGTAATATACAATCGTTCACTTAAAACGTTTTAAATGTTAACTTTAATTTCTACTAAATTGTTGTTAATGTTGTACTAATTGCTGTTGAAACAAATTAACTGAGCCACTTGACCAAAACACTCGAAATTAGAGAAATTGCAATTCCACTGGAAAAGGTTTTGTTGACATCGAAGAAATGAAAACGGAATAGTCTTCACGTATATTAAAAGCAGGCTAGAGACTGCATGGAGCCAGTACTGTTTGTTATGTGAGGGATGCGTGGCGTGTGTTCGTCTTTTCTCAGTCGCGCGAAATACATGGGGCCAGTACTCTCTGTTGTGTGAGTGATGCGTTGCGTTTGCTCGTCTTTTCTCCGTCGCTCGAAATACATGGGGCCAGTACTGTCTGTTGTGTGAGTGATGCGTGTCGTTTGCTCGTCTTTTCTCCGTCGCTCGAAATACACGGGGCCAGTACTGTCTGTTGTGTGAGTGATGCGTGGCGTCTGCTCGTCTTTTCTCCGTCGCTCGAAATACATGGGACCAGTACTGTCTGTTGTGTGAGTGATGCGTGGCATTTGCTCGTCTTTTCTCCGTCGCTCGAAATACATGGGGCCAGTACTGTCTGTTGTTTGAGTGATGCGTGGCATTTGCTCGTCTTTTCTCCGTCGCTCGAAATACACGGGGCCAGTACTGTCTGTTGTGTGAGTGATGCGTGGCGTTTGCTCGTCTTTTCTCCGTCGTGTGAAGCACTTGTGCGCCAGCACCGGCTCTTGTTTGTTGCATATTTGTGCAATGTTGTTGCTTCAAAATACCTGTGAGCAGCACCGGCGGCACATATTTCCCGTAAAAAGATTTGTTTTCCTTTTATCTCGATTTGTCAAAACCATCGAATAATAAATTTAGAAGCATTGTTCTGTTTTAACCTGAGATAATTTAGCTTTAAAGTACGTATAAATTACCGTATTCGATCCTGACTTATAGGTTTTACCACTAAATTTATCTCACTTATCGCAGGTAGCGCTTTTTCATTACAATATGAGGCCTTATGTGAAGGCCCCGAAACTGTTATTTACACAGATCTTTGTATAATATTTCATGTCACTCTTCTGGCACACACGTCAACTTTGAGCACTTCTATAACTATATAATTCTAAAATGATGTAGACACAATATGGTTGTCTAAAGATTCATCTTTTGCCTCGCTGTAATTTTGTAACAAATATTTGACTTCTATGCATAGAAAATGAAGCATTTTTTATTTGCTACCAGATCTACGTGACCAACTTTGCTATATAAAATATCTTCGCTTCTAACTTCATTACGTATAACGCATGATTAAATCCATGATTGACTGACGGGTAAGCGACCCTCCCAATATTGTCGAGGTCCGACCTGCGTCAGACGACCGATTTGATTTATGGTTTCAAGAGTAAAATTTCAAATTAAACTTAATTATTAAACTTAATTATTGATCTACGCCTATCTACCTTTCCAGCGCCCGCCGTGCGGACGGGTGACCGAATTGCCCTATGGTGATGTGGGAAAAAATGATAAGCTTAAAATTCTCTATCAGATAAGTAAATAAAATTTTTATGCGCATAAGGAAGTATGGGGGACCTTACCCCCCACCATTCCCCTGGGTGTAGCGCCTAGAACCCCAAAATCAATAGGGACATTACTTTTGCCCTAAGGTACCTCCATGCAAAATTTGGACCGAATCGGTCAACGTGGAGAGGAGTTATCGTGTTCACAGACACACAGACACACAGACACACAGACAAACAAAACAATCGCAATAACTACCTATATAAGCATTTCATGCTTCCGGTAGTTAATAAGCTGCGGGAATTATTTTTGTACTGTTATGTTTGCTACCCTCAGTGAAGTAGTCTTCTGTACGTTTCGAAATAAAGTTCACGAATAGCACCATATGTGTCTGAATCTTTCATTTTTGTGCAACATTACTGGAAATCAACCTGTGATTCCTTTATATCTTCCACGTATTCACTACCCATAGCAGTTTTTCCCTTGACTACTATCATACAACCATGAAAACGCATATCAATTGCATTTAGCCTGTTTAAAACAAATTTTACTACACAGGCACTTCCAGGCATAAAGAAATATCTTGAATTTAAACAATACCTTCAGTGGCTACGTTACGGAACATAAATATAGAGCATAAGTAAGCAACCTCACGATGTGGCAACTATTTATTGTAGCTTAGAATGTTGCAATTAAATTTACAAAGTAGTAACCAAGTAACATGTTGCCAACCCCCACTTTCCGTAACTTATTATGGGGAATTTAATTTTTTCAGCATTTATGTAACTAAAAGTGCTTAACCAATATTTACTGGTCATACAATGTCTTCCACAAAGCACGCTTTAAGGAAATTCGTATCTGCTATTACGATGTAGAATGATAAACCTCTTGAAATAAGTTGCCCTTTCAGCAGTATCGTTTATACTTGTTCAATAAACTACTTCAACATAGAAAGGAAACAAGTATTTAACCTCATTTTCAAGTATCCTATTGTGAGGGATTAAAGGTTTCGCATTATGTATCTCCGATATTATAATATACATACATATAGTGATAAACCTCTTGAAACAATTTACCCTTTTGATAATAGTTTGTACTTTCCCGATAAACTGCTTCAACATTTAAAGTAACCATGTATTTTCTAAATAAGCAGCGAATACGATAGACAGGACTATGGGTCCCTGTAATTTGCTTTCACCAAGTCTAGCTAATATTTTTCACACGTGGCTGGAAAGTTTTTTTTTCACATAATGCCTTTCTCACTTTGCTTGCACACGTCAGTATGTAGGCATCTTAGGTATGGCATGGAAATTTCAGCTATCTAATCACAAAGATCTTCACGCATTTTGAGTGATATATGCAAATCAAGCTTTTGGACATTTCTTTATAAAAGTGTCTTAAAATGGAATTGATCCCGCTTTACTTAAACATATGTTTATTTACCTGCATTATCATCAACGGTTCTGCAATGTCTAATTCTCGTGATCGGTCTCGACAGACTGTCCTTAACCCTCTTTTAGCTAAACTAAATTCGTTTCCGAATACGTACGAAGTATTTCTACATTCCTTTCAAAGTGACGATGAACTACATTTTCCGTCGAACGTAGTGCGACACATGATATTCCGAAACTATAGTAGAAAACTTGACATAATATTTCCGTTCAAGCACACACAGCCATACCACGTCATATTGAGCCCGCTGAGAAGTGTGATAACTGAAATTGAAGTGATGTGGACGTTTCAGAATTTTGCAATGCATCCAACGGCATTGTTCATATCTTGTCACGAGGACAGTGTTTCAGCAGCTACTGTGATTTCGTACTTAGCCAAAGATCGTGTGTATAGAAACATGCCAGCGCTTAAATTGTTTATAATAATAGACCAGTTTAAACCGAGTTCAGTAATAAGCTACTACGCCATTTGCAACGGTTACTGCGATAAGTCAGAAGCATCAGGTGATTTTCAAAAATTGCTTTCTGCTCAACTGCTGAATCCAATGTCGTTCCACAAGAAGCTATTTAGATTGGCCAGTAAACGAAATCTGAATGTAATTGTACATGCCTCTGACAACCGCTACTACCGATCCGATGATTACCGCAATAACCCATCAGCCTGCAAAGACCTATTGTTTCAATCGATTTTCTTTGGCTTCTGTGGACGACAGATCATGTCTGGAATTTTGGTATCGGAAGCTCATAACATTACCCATAATATTCTCTTTAAAGGTCTATCGAATGAGTACAACAGGGTTGATAAATCACTTAGTGGACAGTTTATACTTATCGACGTGGCCTATATCAATTATCACACGATGCCGTTTTACCCACTTTATCATGTATGGACCGGATATAAACATTCGGCTAATCTTGCAACCCGCATCATTTATTGTCAAAATACCCATGATTCCACAACTGAATTTACTGACTTTCAAATTTGGACTGTGACATTCAGTGAAAAGCTATGGGCCATAATAATTGGTTCTTTTCTGTTGCTCACATTCATTTGCAAAAGAGGGACAGAACTGCCAACTTCAAAAGCGTTTCTGGACGCATTCGGAGTTTTCATTGGAAATTCCATTCCGGCTTATTGGGCTCAAGTGAAATTAATAATAATAATCCAATTCTTTGGAATTCTCATTTGTAACTTTTACGGAAACGGAATCGTAAGCGTTCTAACTATCCACACTCCTCCTGCACCGTTTGCTAATATTCAGGAGCTCTTACAAGACGGATATAAAATTCGCTGGAAATACCTTGAAAGCTCTCCGTACGCCGTATTTTATGCGCTCTTTCAAAGAAGAGATATTCCCAGTTTATCCATTGCAAGTTTTGTTGACATAAGCAATGAGAGCATAGAATATACCCACATTTCTCGAACTCTGCTTAATAAGCAGGCAATGACGAGCACATCCGAAAACATGAATCAGGATATTAGACTGGCATTCGTTCAGAACTACATTTCAAACACGCTTGGTAGAAAGCAAGTGCGTTGCTTTGTCCTTCCTGAAGAATTGTCGTCAACGCCTTACTTTGTACTCGTGTACACCAAAAATAGGTACTGGCTTTTGCAAACTTATTCCAGGATATTGGAAGCCGGTCTTCCTAATGTGTGGGAATCTTGGAGATACTTGTCGCTGAAATACATTGAGTATTTGGAAAAAGAAGTTACAAATAACAAAAAACTAGAAAACGAGTATATTTTGTTCGCTGACTTTCTGGCAGTCATTCTGATAGCAGGTGGTTTGCTGTTATTCAGCTGTGTCCAGTTTGCAATGGAGTTGTTGAACTGTGGCTTCAGATCCTCTATTACGATCATCTTTAAAAAACTGAGTAAGATATTGCTGAAAAGCGTAAGAAATTACTTCATTTTGGCAGGTTCATTAATGAATAGGAAAAGAAATATTTTAATTGTAAAATCCAACTCCACCCTAGTAAACATGGTTAATTAGCATATAACAAGAAGTAACTGAGGTAACATTTGTCGGTAAATTGTGAAGGGATTCACTAAAATGTTATTACCAGTTATATGTTAGACAAGTTATTAAAGGTTTATAGACTTCGTAATTGTAAGTGGATTCATTGTGATGCTACACTTGCATCAAATTCAACCTAAATATTAATAAAACTAATTTACAATTACTATCAGTTTAAATCTTCAATACTACTAAAGCACTACCAATTCAAGGACTCACCGTGCAACAAGTACTAAATAGAACCAAAAATAAAAACGTGATCTATTACGTCACGTCGAAAATATTAGAACTTTCCTGGACATCAAAATCAAAATTCGTTTATTTTTGATAAATACCAACAAACAAAACTATTCCAAAAGTTGACCCTTATGTAATTTTTGACGTAGAATTCGAATCTGCAACAAGATTTCAAAATAAAGCTTACTTTCCGAGAAAGGTCGTTTTTTACATTTTCCCGGTTGGAATTTGAATTTTAGTGGTAACAGCTCATGCAAGTATGATGTATACAGATCATGTTAATAGTTTCTAACACGTTGAATTCAAAACTGTTGCTAGATTTTAAACTCCCTTAGAAAAATTTGAATTATCAAGTTTTCTACTTTTTGGGCTTTTCATATCAGGGGGCTTGCATAAATGATGTCCGAAAAAATTGGCGATTTTTTGGACCCCCCACCCCCCCTTGTCCGGGTTTCTCCATTTACGCTAACATGGCGTGTCCGGTGACGTCCAGACCCCCCCTCCCCCCTAAGTTTCGGACATCATTTATGCAAGCCCCCTCACAAAAATGAGATGGGCTGTAGAGTGGTGTTGTTTACCTTCCTATTCAACCCATCTTCTAACTCAATCTGATTTTGAATAAAATTGTTAGTTAGTGAACCCAATACCAGTTAGTTAATCGAAGCCAATATTTCTCCGTTCTCCAGTTATGCGTGATATAAAAGAATGATATGGGCAAGGCTACAATAAACTTCATTTTGTAATTATCGGTGCGCCAAAACTGTGCAATAAAATCTTTTGAAATATGGCATTACTGAAGAAAATTTCTCAAACAATGATATATTATGGGTTGAGTGCTTACAGAAAACATTACAATCCCACGTATTGATATGATATACCAGCTTTGTTTCAAAATGATTGGCAAGAAAGAATTGATTTTCTGAAGAGCACTGACGCTCGACAACAGATGTCGTAGCTCTCACTCTCATTATATTTTACAAAAGGTCCGGTGATTCGCCAATTCCTAAGAGTGTTATTATACTTTATTTGAATGGTAAAAATTTTAAAGCACCAGTGTTATATTAATTAACGGTTAGCCATAAAATACACAACTTGAGACAACGGTAAATGAATTATACCATCAATTTAATTGCTGCGTATAAACTGTTTCGAATCTGTTTGCGTTGTTAATGTTTTTCATTTTTTCAACTGCTGCTAAAGCCTTTCGTGCATTCACCAGTTTATACAAAATTTCATTAAACTCTCACAGTTGCAGACATTTACGTAATAATTATGCCTAGTAGGAAAAACTGAAACCTTGTATTATTATGGATACAATTGGTTGAAGTCGGTCATTTAAAGTTGTTTGGTTTCCCTATTCACCTTATCGCCTTCCACATTTTTACCAAGATACTTCAGCGTGAGATGGCTGTGGTCAGTTTGAAAATTATCATTGAATTATGATTTAAGCTTAAGTTAATGGCTATAAATGTTGAACACGGTTCTTACTTGGATGGCATGCTTATAGTAAGAACGAATCTGCAAAATATTTCTATTTCTTTTATGAACTTTAAAACTATGTTTAATGTAATTTAGTAGTAACTACCGATGCACAAAAAACCATGCAATTAATTCAAAGAATGTGATGTACAGTTATGGTGTACTACATATTAGGTGGTGGCGGCTACCGGAAATGTGAAATTGCATCGACATTTATTTCTGAAGCGCATGAGGCTGAAGTCTGCAATGTTTGATAACAATTGAAGCAATTTAATTTATAGGTAGGACATGCTTAGTTTTATTGTGATCATTGCTGAAAAAGTGTCATCGTTCGAGATTTTATTCTAGAATATTTTGTAAGCAGAATGTAACAGTAATGTCTCGTTGTAGCTTGTGCAGTACTCATGTATACATAAGAAACGTAAATCCATTGAACACGAGCTCCTATCCCAATGAGACCGGACACATTGCTAACAATGTCGATTTAAAAAAAATGCTGCATAAGTTGAATTGTCATCTTATAGAATGGAACTAATAGTAATTTGTAAACGAATGATACATGTTGTAAGGGCTTCGGTTTTATGCTACACAAGTCAAGATTTTCCGTGTTGTGGATTACTAATAGGTAGCATGACGCCAAACATGATTTCTATCCTTGTAATAAAGTTTCACTTGCTCATCAAGTAAACTATTAACGTTACGTTGACTGTTGTTTCTTAACAGAAGGCCATCTCGTTTCCAACAGAAAGGAATGGCAGCCAAGATTGTACACGATAGAAGGAACGTTGCTAACAATAAGTGCGATCAGACTTAATCCAGGTCTGATCTCGCATTAAACTAGTGATATCAAGGCATCATATTATAGTGACATGGTCACAAGAAATAAATTTTAAGGAAGTCTCTAAAGCGAAGGCCATTTACGCCACCACAATATATTCAGTTCCAAGAACGGTTTAAAACTCTCAACAGATTCGGATGGTAAGATAATAACCTTAATTTTGTATTGAGAGTTCGTGATGCCGCACGATAATACGTTTTTATTGAATTATTTTACACCCCATAGATCATGTCATCGTATGATTTCGTTTTAATTGGAACCTCCTCCAAAAATCAATAAACCATTCAATTAGATTTGATGGTTACTGACGCCGGCACGTCGCAGGTATACGTAATAACGCTTCAAATTTCAGAAGGTCAAACTCTTACTGACACTTGGTGTTATTTTGGATATGATCAAATTGTGCAATGGTGCATCAAAAAATTCCGATTCGATATTTGCTGCAGAAAAGTTACAAAAAGTTAAATTAGAGAAATTTTTATTTGTGGTAACTTCACATACTAAAAAACTGACTATAAATTTATAGTTTTTGTTAAATAGTAGTATATATTCTACGGTCTACCAATCTATTATGATGATGATTTACAGCCGGGTTGCTTCTCATAAAGACGAATTTGGGTTCGAAAGAGAAAAAACTCAAAATTTGGAATATGTGATGTTACATTTAAACTTCATTTTATCATAACTGTTTTTCTGTGTTTAAAGGAATTGCAATTTATGAAAATCAGAACAGGTAGAATATTTAGAACATTACACCACGATTAATGTGGTGTTTTCCCGCCATCAAAATTCGAAGATTGTTTGTTATATGCCTGCTCTAATAGGCAATGCCTGATGAGCTTTTTGAGAGATAAATAAACCCATCCATTCATTCATTCAATTCGAAGTTTGTATAAACAAGTTTTATTTCTGGTCAGTTGTTGTTGTTCTGTACATTAAGCATGTGACGCCGATGCGAGTATTCTAGTACCAGAAGTCACAAATCAGTATCTAGGCACTGTCTTGTTGTCTCATTCTCGATTTCATTTCCCTGGAAATGGTTTGAGTTGAGATGACTGTGGACCCCCATGTTCACACTAGATTCACTAGACAGTGGAACAAATACACATTCGCGGATCCAAAGTGTTCCGCCTGGTAGGACACGAAAGTTAAAATCAGAATGACAAATAAACGAGTGGCAGGAGATTTACCCTTAATTCATTTCTTCTCAAATAAATTTGATAGTCGATGACTACTTGAATGAAATTTCTTCTTAACCTGTATCACGGTATCGAAAAACTGACGGAATTTTGAAATGAATCAAGTGGTGAATATTGGGATAGCTCACTTTAATTATCTGCCATACAACTACGTAAATGTTTGAGATGGATAATCAAACCAATTAAAAAAGGTTGATTAACTTTTATCTTAACTTTTTTCGGATTTTCTGTGAAAGTCGGTTGGACAGAAAATCGTGGAACCGGTAACTTTAGGAGGCAGCTGTGTAAAATATCGTCAACCAAATTGGAGCGTTGAGCACTTGAATTGAAGCTGAAGAGAAGCTCTAAAATGGGGTTTTTCAGATTTGTAATATTTTGTTCTCAATAAAAGTTCTGGGTGTTTGTATTTTTGGGGGCGATTTTCAGTGACATTGAGTTACGTGATTCAAGCCTCCACTAGATTTACACACATGGTTATTATTGGTCCAACTTTTGCGCACGGTATCCCTATATCCTTGGCTTAATACCGCATAATTGTTTTCCGGAAACCATATGTATGTAACGTTAATACGGATTTTTTTCTTAAAAATTTCCGAGTATTACCCAAACTTGGCAAGTTCTTGAATGGATATCTCCATAACGCATTGACGGATTAACAAGCGGTCTTTTGCGCTGGATAGAGGAAGAAAAGTTGTTCTTGGTACAGGATAGAAATGCCGAGAATATCACATGGGGTTATGCACACATTACCATTAAAAATTTGAAGGGTCAAAAAATTGGAGATATTATTTTTTAATTCACGTCCACTTTTGGCTAGAAACCTGAAAGCTGAGTTTCTAAAGTAGATTACTAATGCAAATATGCGTGCAAAATTTTAGCTCTCTGGAATAAACCGTTTCCAAGATATCTTTATAAACGTTCTCTTTTTCGGGATAGCGCGACATATATTTTCAGCCGCCCCTCTCTATCACAGCCGATGTTTACGGGGGTTGTAACTTCGGATTTATACTATATTTGAGATGCACTACTCGGAAATATGCCAAAAAACGGGATGTGAATAGGCCAAGTTTTTGGAGGGTACGCCTCTGTAGAGTTACTCATACTGAAATTTAAACCTGTTTGTATCTCAACAGTTTAAAAAGGAAATCAATGGCCCAATATAAAATTATTGTCATCCACTTAAGCCGCCTCAAGTTTTATTTGTTCGTACATATTCAACTAGCCGTGCACTAAACAATGAATACAATGCGGATATATAACCTTGATACATTTGTTTGATTTGATTTGATACCACAGAATTTCACAATTGTGATCGCAAATTGAAAGGAGTTCTTTCTACTCTATTTATGAGTTAGAGGCTGGCCTTGTGTATTTAAATGTATTTATAGTTAATACAAAGGTATATGAAAAACAAACTAGTTACTAAATGCGCAGAAAATTTCTTCCTGTCAATGAATTTTAGCAACATATAACGATCAAATTATTCTTCAATTTTGCATTGGTTTTAATCTCAAATAGTGACTCTGGCGTAAGGCAAATGCTTTGTAAGTTACTAAGGACTTTTTTCGCGACAAATGGCACATTTTTAATCAGTGTAAAAATCATGGTTCCCATTTGTACACTTGTCCTTCCATGAGTTTGTTGGCTCCTTGTGCGGATTATGGTAATGATTTGAGCCACCGGTAGGATCACTGGAACCACGTCCGTCGTAAATTGCATCCGTTCGTCTCTTGATGTCCCAATATTTTCCCTGCTCTTGTTGATTGTAACCGGAAATGTCCAGATTCCGATCTCTCCCATTCCAGCACTCAAATTGCTGCTCTTGGAAGCAGACGCCTGAAACAGATTTGCCTCCAAAATAGGACCTGTTCTGTTTCGACCTGTTCATGATCACGTGCGCAACGGCATCCTGTCCTTGATCGGATTCACCTCTGGCTTCAAGAAACACAGTGTCGGCCAACGCCTTCTTATCCGCCTCACGAGACATCTTTTCCACGTAACTAAAAAATATATGGCAAAAATATTTGTAAAATATATGGTTTTTCTTCAAATATAATTAACAAATACAGGTAATATTTCAAAAAAACTGAACTGAATTCCGAAACGTCAATAAAAAAATTGTTATCTTACCTTTATGTTCGGAAGTGCACACAAAACACAAGGGATAAGTTGGTTTCAGTTTGTATGGAACACCTTGAGTGAGTAAAGTTATTTTTGCATGCATTCTTTATATACAGAGCAGGATCGTGAAAGACTCAAATTGAATTACATCATTACTGAATTTACTACGACGACTAGTGAGCCAGATCATACTCACATGATGCCAAGAAACGTTGAGTTAGTTATGTCATATTAACAAAATGTGTTGACGAGCGTTTTTTCTTTACACGTCATGGAAACATTGGACTTGATGAATGCAACGAATCAAAACGTTTTGCTATCAAAGGTGATAAATTAGTCATTTGTAAATACGTAGTGCTACGTTTTATATAATCAATGTGTGTTTGGAGTACAAGGGCAAAAGATGGACTATTCCTGAAAACGGAAGGCTTTGCAACTTTTTTTTCCACATTTCGCGCATAATTGGTACATGGAAGCAGATCACTTAGTAGTACCCAAATCGCGAAAGAACAGCCCTTAAACATTAATAAATCAAAAAACAAGGGCATTTTTTCAGAAATCGTTTGTGTGCTCTTTAGCCCACAAAACTTGACCTACAAATCCCAAATTTGGCACATTGGTGTAAAATACAATTCCCCAGAATGCGATTTTTGAATTTTTAAGAAAACCTAAATACACAAAAAGTTTTGGCGGGAAAACTACTTAATTCAAAAATGGTATAAAATTTTGAGTATCTGACAACGGGAGCATAATCAGCACCTAAAACTACATTTTGCGCGTTATTTACAATAATACTTAACTCAGTTATTTGCCTAGAATTTGAAATTAAATAAAAAAATTCGGTTGCACAACATAATTTTGACACCAAAGTTTAACATAACTGTTGTGGATTCTATGATATTGTGGACCCCTGGTTCCACTGACAATGAGTGGACTCCACTCAAACTGTGCAACTGAATGCTACTGCAAGCAAATGCTTAAGGGATTTATTCCATGGGGTTTGAAATATATGTAGGTTAAGTAATTGAACTCGACAAGTATGTTTATTGTCTATTTTATTTTTTTCATTTTTTTTGCACTACGTAAGAATACTTATCCGGATTAGATATCCAGTACGCTTGAATTCTTTCAATCTCATTTCTATAGTGGGGTAAATGGATAAGACAAGAATGAGAAGGACTAATTTTTATTTCAAAACGCCTTGATTATATTCCTATCAATTAATTATATAATTAAATATAAGCTTATCGTAAACGCTATCAGATACCAAAATTATTAAGCAATGCTACCTTGTAATACCTATAATCAATAAGTTAAATTACAGGCTCTACGACTTAATATTAGAGAAATTTATGAGCAAAGTAAATTTTATTTATTTCTAATTTTGAATGGGGATAATGATTACATAATATGATTACAGAGAAAGTACTGAATTTAATGACTGAATATTTCAACACGCTCATTCAAGCTGCCGTATCATTTTTGCCGTTAATTTTAATTTCCCACATTATATGATAAGAGAGGACTATTTACACGGAAGTAATCCATATTGGAATGCAGTGATTTCTGAGTTGGTCAATGAGCAAGATTACTTATGAAGTCGTGCCTGATACATTTAAGCTCGAGGTTACCAGTAATTGTGAACTGACTGAGAAAAAATGTGTGAACTAATTGTAAAAGTAGTTACAAAGACGTGTCTCCAATTTGCGCTAATTAATATTCAATGTTGATATTTCTTCAGCACCACTCAATTCGTTTGCGAAAATGTGCCATTGATACAGTTTGACGCCAGCACCATCTACGTCGACCCCAATGGTCATGATGTATAAAGCAGATGACTAAGCTCGTTGGGAAGTCTGGTGGTGTGAAAACAATTCAGGTTTATTTTTAATAATGATTCCTATCGTTTCGGAGATTGGATAATTCGTAGGTGTAAGACGGTAATATAATATACGTTTTAATTATTTCTTGAATATTTCTTATTGTAAATATTTTTCGTTAAACAATGCTAAAATTCTTCGATTATCCTCAACTGGCGACTAGGTGTTATGATTATTGCGTACAAATTTATTTCTGATAGACAGTAGTTTGCTAAATTAAATATATACTGGCGAATACCATGTCGCTTACTTATGTATCGGGTGAATGTAAATAGATGGAAATCTCAACTACCAAGTACAGACAAGGCAAAGTATGTACTAGTATATACCACATGAATACTTCGTATATCGTATATTTAATGTCGAGCGTGAAATATCCTTCGGAATGAATCCAGTCCAAACTAGTTAAAAGCACATTAAAGCATTTTAATAAACTAACCAACATATCAAACAGTGCCATGTCAATTTATGTATTAAAAGTTACCAAATAAGGAAGTATAAAGCAGAAAACTATATGGTCATGCACTTCAAGTAACTTCTCATTCGTACTTATCGATACCTGCACTTACAACAAATACATTGCGGATATTCAACAGATGGAAAGCCTATATATTATATTTAATGGACATTATATGAAATCTTAATATTCGAATTTGGCTCAATCAGTTTATAGCATAATTATTGCGCCAAGAATTGCTTACCTAGCATTTACGATACTCTGTTGCCATTGACAGTACACAAGTGTAGGTGTCAAAGTTATCCATTAAGAACGAAATATTCTTTTTATGAGGATTGTCAGTACTAAATTTTGATTAGCTGTCAGAATAAGTGCATCAAAATCAATAATTATTATTTGACCATCTCTCATTTTCTCTTGTCCATATATAGTTAATCGGAGGTAGAAGAAATCCCAACTGCGGCAATTCAACTATAATTAATTGAAACGCTAGTCACTAGTGACCACATTTACAACATTACATTAACGAGCAGTAATAAGCTGATTGGAATTATTGGGGAGCATTTGCGGAAGCGCAAGTGGTCACATTGTAGCATTATCGAGCATAAAATATGTTACAGGATGACAGGAGATACAATTTCCGTGCTCACTTTCAAGAAATACGTATTAAGTTGTGAATGTGAACTTGCGCTGCTTACATCGAACCAAATTGTTCAATTAATTTTTGATGGGTACAGACGCCGACACTGCCAATGCGCTGCCAAAATCGTTTTTTACGGCAAGCTAGGTTGTGTTGTGCGTTTGGGTGCGGTGTGGCTTGGGGTGAAGTGTGCTTATCTATTTATGTGGGTGTATAAACTCTTTTTACGTTAACTATTAATCAAAATTTTAAGCAAAATAAATTGGTTAATTAATACCAGGTAACCATTTAAAATGTTTGTCTCAATGAGAATATTACTGTTTCCTGAATTTAGTCTCAAGGAAAAGCGATAATTAAATACAGTAACTATTGAGAACTGAATGTAATTCTTAATCTCAAGATAATCTCCTCAAATTAATTAAGACGATAGCTAAAACGCTTAAAAAGTTTAAGCACTATTTAATTACCAATATTGATTTTGAGATCTAATAAACCAATCTGCACAGTAACGGATTTCATTCAAATCAAAACGTTACTTGATTAAAGATAAATTACTGATCAATTTCACAAGGAGAATCAGTGAGAAGGTCGACGCCAACTAAAGCATTTTCAGAGTCAAGTCGAATATAACTGATTTAGTAGACAGCAGTTGTTGCTGAGTCTCGATATCATTTCCCAGGAAGAAGCTTGAGACCGAGCAACAACAGTAGCTGTGGACCCTTTTTGTCTCTAAAGGTAACGAATACAAGTTCACGGATCTAAAGTCTTGCTTTTCCGTTAGAATGTAAATATATTTATACGGAAATCCAAGAAAAGTATCCCAATATAATGTGAAACAAAAATGAGAAAAAAATGAAAAATCAAACAAAGACATGATTTTTATTTAATTAAAAATTGGACAATAATTTAAATAAATCCAAGTGTAAACAAATTACAAATGTGTTGAAATGACCAAAAATGATAATGTGTTATAAAAGTTAAATTAAACACTCGACTATGCTACTACTACTCAGTTACATTATTGAGAATTTATTGTGTAAAGTAATTTTATTTTTAATGTTAATTCCTTACACACATTATGATTAAAGAGAAAGCACTGAATTTAATGATTGAAAATTTCATTGGTCCCACATTTCCATATATTAGTTTACAGCAGTTATAATCTCCAATTGCAGTAGTTGCTAGCCTTTACTTTATGTCAGGAAACAAGCTAAATAGGAATGATATGATTCCTGAGGTGATCAATAGGCAAGGAAATGCTTAACCCAAGGTCAGCAATAGCCAGCCGCAGTGCCCTGATCCATTTGGCCATCATCAGAATTATAAATGGAGAAAGCACCACAATTATGATACCTGCAGTGATGTATGGATGCTGTGCGGCAACGGTACAAATTTGTCCGAGAATGTACTTTCCTTGCTCCAGCAACATTTTCACCCCGGGAATGGCCACATTCCCCTGTAGAAATTGAATGATCGGACGTAAATAGCCAGTGACGGCCACAGCCGTTGCACCTCCGTCTGCGCTCATTTTGAGCTGAAATAAATAGATTACAGGGTTTAATTCATTTTTTATGAAGATAATTTTGATTTGGGCCATAACATTTCTAACTGCTTGCATTTGTACCTACTACAACCGGATGGATTGTCACTTGGCAAGATTCCCCGTTCCAGATCCGCAATTGGCGCGTTGATGGCGAACCAGAGGTCACTCAAAGACAAACGGAATTGGCGAAACCAGTACCCAAAAATATATTCTGCTATTGTGCCAAAGATGCTTCCAGAAAACTTTCCAGAAAGTCCGCATTGAAAAATGTTGTCGTTAAATTTTTGTTCAAAATAATTTTGAGATAATAATTTTGATTGATTGTAGAAATCTTACCCAGTTTCGCCAATGAAGAAATGATAAGACTAGGCAATAAGTGGTCATTGCTTTTCCTACACTCCTCAACAAACCACTGAACAACTTTTCACTTCGTTGATTTAAGAGTTTTGGCTACTTGTATAGTGGGCAATGCAAAAAGAGTGATTTAAAATTTAAATGCTTTGCTAGATTCTAGATTCCAAAATGTCACAAAAAAACAAAATTGGCTAAAATTTGGAAGAACTTAAATTGTTGCAATTTGATTGATGCGAGCGCCTCACATATGATCAATGTGAAGTAAGTATATATCCACAATGTAACAAGCAACAAATAAAAAGATGCATCTTTCACCAAAGTTTTGTATGGTACATGATTATACCACAACCTGTTGCATTTCTGCTGCAACGTTTTTGAACTGGTTTAAACTGGCAGAAGAAAAGAGTTTTCGTTTTCTGCAAGCCATCTAGTCTGTCTTAAATGCCAATGTGCTTCGTCAACAACTAGTTTGGCTGCTTATATGCTTGTGATCAATTTGGCCAGCAATATACCTAGTATCATGCTTAATGTAGTTTTTGCTCGCAATGCTGGACACAGTTCGCACAAAATGCACAGCAAAATGGTATTGATATTCAGCAATCACATATAATTACATACCTACATACTTACTACTAGCATCTACATTTTTGAAACAATCACATGTATGGGCATATATGAATACAAAGTATTGCTCCTCAGAATGAACACGAGACGTAAAAACTCCTTTTCCTTATCCATGATTAATCATTATGGTGCTTGAAGTATCATGCGAAATTTCTGAGTATTAATGGTGTGTTCTGTTGAACTATTTTATTAATACCGAGTACAATTATCGTATATAAAAATCCCGACGCCGGGAAAAGTATTTTCGCCAAATGGGCGAATAAATACATTCCACAGTGCAGGTAGTAGTCGTTGCGCTGAACTTGAGCCTCAAGTCTCTCGATGTCATTTCCCAGGAAGTGGCTTGGGACTTGGGACAGCAACGACAGTAGCTGTGGACCCCCACAGCTCATACCAATTTTTGCTGTGCAAATACTCATTCACGGATCCAAGGTCCGCACCAATTAAAATAGCGAAAAATCACAAGCTTTTGCAGACAAGTCAGAAGAAAATAATGCAATTATGGAAAGTTTGGAAAGTATTTTAGATTTTTAAAACCTTTTTAAAAAGTAAACAAAATTTCTCATTGCTTCCCACTTCAATGGAAAATGCAAACGATATCATTAAATAATTTCAAAAGTAATCAAATTTAATTAACAGCTGTTCTTTGTATAGTTATTCGCAAAATAATTTTAGCTCTCCAATTTTGTTACTTCACTATTTTATTAATAATCGTTAGTTTTAGCAATATTCGTGCATTTAATTATAAAAAGTAAAGTATACAAACAGGTCTAAAGCAGTTAACCAGAGTGTCCGACAGGGGCACTATGAGACGTTTGCAGCCATGGTTTCTGCTTGCTTGTATTTACAACACTTTGTTAGTCCAGCTTCCTTCAAACATATGGTCTGACGGCAACAAAATAAATGCATATCTTCTCCCACACATTTCCAACTTAACTAATTGCTTCAATAAAAATTAGGTTCAACATTAAATTTTTCATAAAACACCTCACGATTGATCTTTTAATAAGCATCTTTTGTGTCTGCTGGAAATTAAAAAGTTAATTGGTACACTCATAGGAGGAACTTTAGTAGTGAAAGTTGGTTTTTTACAACTAATACAGCAGGCATTGTTTTTAATTTGTAATCAAATTAATTAAATGTTTAATTGTGTCACAATTCACACGTGTCCCTGTTCTTTGAAGTTGTTCAGGTTATAAAGCGCGTGGCATTCTCATTCAGAAAATGGAGGATCAACGGGAGCAGGAGGAGGGAGGAGGAGCCCTCCACATTTTTCCAATGGAGGTATCTCCGCCATTTTCTAAATTAAAAGTTTTTAATTATTATGTACAATTAAAATGATTGTTAACAATGGAAGCGGCTTTGATATAATATAATTTCAGATGTGGGAGAAGATCGTGCTTTTGATGGACATCTCGAACGACATTGTGAACCTATTTACCGCTTTCCCGGAGCTGAAGCCGTTATCCGTTGGAAAGGAGTTCTGCTGGCTTATCGGACAGGTCCTGCCGCTCCTCCTGCCCAAGCATTTGGATCCCATGGAGAACCTCCACTGTCGCCTCGTCTCGAAACTCTGGAGCACCGCTTTTGGAACAATCCTCGAGACAAATCCTCATCGTCTGCCGTACAAATCATCCAGCCTGGTCGACGCCGCCACCCCCGGAATCTCTACGGACCATTGCTTCACCAGCCCCAGCTTACCAAGGATAAGCACCAACTTTCGCAAGTTTACCCAGTCTCAAGTTGCGGATATAAGTGAACGTGAACACAATCCATTTCCGGGGCGGTGGGTGAGCCTCGAGGTCAATCTCTACCGGAACAATCACTCGTATCAATTTTGTGACCTGTTGGACGTGGTGCCTTATTTTAAACAACATGGGCATCACATTTGGCACCTGAGCATGCGCTCCTTCCATGAAAATCCTGACGACAAGGAACGCGTTGTCCGGAAATGGCTCCAGCCTTTACTTCAGTGCTTATCATTGCTCCCAAATTTGAAGTCTCTGGAACTGACCGCCTTTTGCAGTTTGGCTGATGATAAGGAGGGGAAGGTGCCCGAAGGTCTGGGTGCAATCATGGGTCCCATTCCTGTAATGCCCTTCAAGCTGGAAACATTGGACATTCTCGGCCTCGGCATTTTCCCGTTTCCAGACATTTACAACTTGCTTGTCAGAACCTTGACAAGTCACGATAAGCTCAGGGCATTGCGCGTCCTCGTCCATCCAGAGTACTGGAATCCGCAAAGTCACATTGCCGCCTTCTCCTCCCTCTTCTCTCATCTGACCGACCTCAAGCTTTTTTGTTTGGACCGTCTTGCCTTGGATCAAGTTTTTTGAGAAATGATAAGCCCTAGTGTACAGAAACTGTGGCTCGATGTCGGCGGAAGATGGGTTGTCGGCGAAATCCTGGAAACGCTGCAGCCCTATCATCTGGAATGCCTAGAGCTCAGGATTTGTTGCTGGAATGAGGAGCAGATTTTGAACCCGCTAGTGACCTTGCCATCCGTTAAGGATCTCACGCTGATTGTCACAGACTCGATCCACTTCCGGTTCCTCAAGGTGCTCCCCACCCTCGAGTACCTTACCATTCACTTTGACAACGGTGGCGAGAGAAACGAGGAGGAGGCTGCAGAGAATAATCCATTCCACGAGTTTCGGGTCGCCGTTCAAAAGGTTTGGGATGGAAGGTATGGTGAGGATGAAGAACGCGAAGACGCCTGGGCCAACTTCCGGTCCATTTGGGAGCTCCTTCCAAATCTCAAAATGTTTAGCCTGCGCACACGCTTCGCCCCTTGTACCATTCGTCAGTATTGGAGGGAGGTTCCGGACAAGGTCTTCAAGTCGGTTCACTATCTTCCCAGATTTTAAACAAATATTTAAATGTCTAATTAATTCATTCGAAAGCTTGTATAATGCACTATTCCTCAATTCATACAAAATCAACATTTGATTTGCAATTACAACTAAAACGAAATACAATAAATATTGTCGTAGTAATAATAAAACTAGCCAAAAACACATTAACCGCCACAGCAGATCGGAATATTTAATTTCGGATCTTAACGACTTTCTTCGGTACAAAAAACCTTGGACCTTCTTGACCATAAGACATTTCTAAATACTCATTAATTTAATGCAGAAATTAATTATGATAAATTATTGAATTACATCCATGATGGATGATCCATCCGTTAGCTGACAAAACGAACGGGGCATCTGGAGAGAGGCACTGTAAACGATGCACATCAGCTCAGAAAAAATGCGAAAATTGAGTAGATAATTAACTAATTAACCAACTACATTTTGCCATTTTTCCTCATTTTATTTCATTTCAGATAGGGTTGTGGGTCACGGTGGAGAATTCTGACCTCCGCCTTTCCCTCCACCTTTGTTTTCTCCTCCACAAGGAAAAATGTCTGTTGACGATAAATTTGACAAAAATACTCTCGAAAACTTTAAACTAGCTCGATTACCAGATGATTAAACTATCTCCTCCGTAAAAATCTTTGTTTCGGAACTAATCAGCAAACAGCTTAAATAATCTGGAGTATTCGGAGCAAGGGGGGACGTGAGATTTATCATGAGCTACTTGTTGGCTTGATTTAATAAAGATGACGAATATAGAATGATGACGGTATTAATTATTTAAATTAATTAGCCATTATTCTACGAAACAATTGTTTTTGTCAGCAAACTGGCTATAAGCAAAGCATTGTTTCTTCAGCTAAAGCTCACATTGCGTGAGTTACGCAATGTTTTTTTGGTACTCTGCTTGTGTGTAGAGAAGACGCGATGCAAACGCGACGAGAATCTCGTCACGAGATGCAAGTGGTCTGGGGCGACCTGGGAAAACTCATAATTAAATCTGCAAATATCTCAGTAATTCCTGGAGACTCAACTCTGAAACTTTTTCCCTTATATAAAAGTAGTAGGCACTCGTTCCGAATCTGTAGTCATAATTTTAGGATATGTATGGGAAATCCTCAAATCTTGCATTTTAAAATAGAATGAAGCACAACAACAGCCAGAAAGGCAGGCACAGAGAAACAAAAAACAAAGTATTTTTCTCTTCAAAGTTTGTACAAATGCTCGTATGGGTTGTCATGGACTCATTTTTAATTACTGTTTATTTATATTTTGAAGATCGTTTTTCGCTGCTTTTTTTCTTATCATTCTTGTTCATCTTCGTAAAGTTTGTTAAAATAAACTGCGCAGTTAAAAATAATTAACTGATAGTAAAAAGAGGGAACCCTGTCAAAGTAGAAAATATGGTTATCTTGGCTAATCGCTTGGCGTACGCGGGATGGCGTCTGCGGCTCGCTGCTCTCGTTCTGGTTCTGATTGCCGTGATCCTTATGCTCAACTGGCTCCTGGGGCTTATCATGTCTGAGGTCGGCTGGAAGGTTCTCTCCTCCGCGGTTTGGATGGGGCTCGTCTACATCACCGGTTCCTATCTTCCCCGACGCCTCGTCTACATTTGGCGTGTGAGGAGGACTGGAAGCGTTGTTGGAGGTGGTGGAACTCAATAAACTAATTAACAGGTGTGCATATTAACTAACTGATTAATTATTATTTCAATTTGACTTTAAAAAATTCACTGGAAAGGTAAATTACATTTTGTTTGTCTTTTTTTGATGATTTCAGGTTGTCTTTCCGAACCATGCCGATAATAGCCAACGAGTATCTTCTTATGCGACTGTTAAGATGGAGTGGAGGAGCAAAAAGAAGGAGATTTGCAGCTAAAGTATTTTCTAAGTAATGATAATAATAATAATATTTTGTTTACATATTCGTAATTAAAAATCTCAACCTGAAATCAACTTTGTAAACTAATCTGTTTTAAAATACGAACAAATAAATAGATTTTTCCTTAATTATAATATTGAGCAAGTTAGAGTACATCATCATTCATTTACGGTATAAAAACTAAAAAATTAACTAAAAAAATCACCCACTTGTAAATTTTTGGGACAGTCCAAGTTAGTTTAAAATTAATTGCTTACAAAATTATGAAGACTTTCATTTGGAGATTCTAAAATTCGTGAATTAAATAACGACAATAATACAATTTCTTCTTATCTCCTCTTTATATTAATAGGTAAATTATTATGGGTAATCATGCTTATTAATCACTTAATTAGTAACTGGAATACAATTTTTGTGGGGTACTGTGAGACAACTATGATCTCTCACTTTAATCACCAAATAAATTCTGAGATGAACAATTGTACAAAAAGGATAAGCAGATAATAAGAGTTTAAACGGGTAACCACAAAAAATAGGCAGCTAATTTTATAGCTAATTTTATACCAGCGAATTTTACATAAGTACATAATTTATAATAATAATTACAACAGAAAGCTGACTTATCCCAAACTAAAATTGATTTTATTTTATGACAACAGAAGTGATGAAGCTAAGTCGACTCTATCTACCTTACAAAGTACATATAATTTGATTCAATTCGGTTTTTTTAATTATCGTTACATTCGCAATAGTTGTATAATTTGCATAATAATTAAGAGTTTACACCACACTAATGAACTATTGCTTAAGAATGCATCGACGCTCTTCTGGCGGCGTTTTGGAACATCCCCGGAACACGGACCAGTACAAAAAACAGTTCATCAGATTCTAAAAACAAAAGTGAAAATAAATTTTAATAAATAAATAAAATGTAATGTCTTTAATTTCACTTAAGTAAACTGTCTAACCGACTTTTTTAAAAGGATTTCGTCCCGAACGCCATTTCATTTTTCAGGTCCTCCAATTCGTCCTCCTCCTCCTTCCTGGATGGGTTGGTTGTCAAGGTAGCGACCTTGACCATTTTACCTCCAAAAATTTTTCCTCCACAAAAAAATAAAATTAGCTGCTGCTGACGACAAACTCAAAAAACATCTCCAAAACTTTCAACTTTGCTTACTTACCATTAGCAGTATTTTTAACAAGTCGTCTAATTAATATCTTTAACTGCTTTGCCGTGGAAGTTTAGTAATTTTTTCAACGAGCCCGCAAATTAAAATGAATCCTAAGGCAGAGTTCGTCGTTGCCCGCTTCAGGACCCTTGTCCAGCTCCTGAAATCCTTGACCTGGAAGGACATCAAGAGCGTCGTGCAGGATATTTTCGTCATCGCCACTATCGCCAGTTGGCTCAGCCGCTCCCTACTCCAGTGTCTTTCCGTCTACGTCATCCTCTTCGGAATCGCCCACATCTTCTTCGACCTTCGCATCAACGCCCGGGTTCGAGTGGACCGGATTCATCTGGAGGCTCTTGGCGTCAGGATTTTGGATGGCACGGTCCAGGAGACGCTGCGCATTTTCACCACCGGAATCTCTGGAGGTTGCCTATTGGAGATTGGAACGGAAGGCTTCTTCTACGCCGGCTTATTATTGATAATCAGCATGTTGTTTGTGAACGGGATCGTAAAGATTGTCTGGATAATCGACCTGATTTGGGCGTCGCTCTGGATCCTCATTGCTTATCTGAGTGGACCCAGGATTCATTTTGAAGGGAGGCTGGAACTGGTCGAGCTGAGCTGCCTGTCACTCGGAGGGGAAACCAAGGTCATTCGAGGTCCTCGTCGTGGAGGGGATGGAGAAGCTGAAGCCGAAAGAGGGGCTGTTGAAGAGCGTCAAAATGCTGTTGAAAATGAGTAAGGTCAACAAAGCGTCAAGAGGAACAGCGTAGAGGGCAACAAATTAATTATCGTTAATTGTAAGATGGTATTGTTGTTTTTTGAAAAATTGAGAATGGGGAAATAAGTTATCGTGTGGCTTACAAAGATAAGTTTAAAAAATGTATTTAAATATAAATTAAATGTAAAGTCCAAGTTTACAAATTGGGAATAAAAACTAAAATCTAATTTTTAACTTAGCATTAATTTAATTTTGAATATATAAGTTAACGATAAAAAAGTAGAGCAGAGTTTTTAACACTGCGTCCAAGGAACAGCATTTAACTTTATTTTTTTCCGCATATTTACAACATCTATTCTTCGCATTTTGCAGTGCTTATCATAACTGGTAAAGGAGAAGGAATGGACTAAATTATTTTTAAGGATTACAGATTACCAAGTTGCTGTTTCTGTTCTTTTTTAAACTGAACATTGAATCATTGAGAGAAAATTGTGATTTTCTAAATGCCTAATTACAATTAAAAAATTAACTGGCGGCGGGATTTAACCTGCCTCCATAATATTTAAAATATATAAGTTTCTCCTCTCCAATTTATGTTTTTATGCATCTCCGCCGCCCTCCTTAATCTTCAGAATCTTGTCCAAATCTTCTCCCAAAAAGTTCACCAGCTCGCCCCACTTTTGTTTGGCTGATGCTGAAGCCGAAGATATCCTTTTACTGCTACATCAGGCGATTGATGAACGTTGACTGTTTTGGAGGGAAAATATGGAGGAAACATTTATGTTATTATAATTAATGTTATTATCACTCCAAATAATGTTAGTTAATTATTTTTCCTCACATTTCCGGAACCGCTGGGATCACAAAGGACCAAAGGTCGCAAAAGGGCTCGTAACGACATATTCCTATTTTCCTCGGATGATAACCTTGAAATCCCTCCAACTCCTCCAAATAATGAAAAGTTTGTTTTCCTCCAACGATGAAGAGTGAACGCTGCGCGATCGCAATGGAGGAATAACTGCAACAAGTAAAATATAAAAATCAATTTACTATCTACCTCACCTCCAATTCCCTCCAACCAGTAAAACCACCTCCAAAATCTACACCCTCCCTCTTTTCCCACAGCACCTCCAAAAATACTAATGGCTTCTCAAGATAATCAATTATATTTTTAACGAAGGCCCTGCCTCAACAATTTAAAGACTCCGAAGGGATAATTTCTCATTACCAGTTACATCAACAAATTAATTTTCATACCTATTTTGAATCACTAGCTAAAACAGACGCCAATTGTTGAGGATATTCAATTAATTCTTAAGCAAACAATTCACACAAAACTAATGTTTAAACTGATAAGAGATTATCACTGGCAGATCACTTCCGGTCCAGCAGCAGTAAATGCATTCACTCAACTCACAACTGTGCCGTCATTAAAAAACCAATAAGGTCAATTAACTTTAAAACTGTTGTCTCGTCGTCAGTCAGTTAATAAACTTTAAACAAAACTGTAATTTGTAATTAAAAATGCATATGAACACAATGAACAGTTTATTGAACTGCCATCAAATTACGTGTTTCTATTTGTATTTGTTTCTTCACCTCAGTTCATACAAATTGTATGATACAATCCTTTGTTGAGTGCTGCCGTATGTAGCGAGTAAAAAAAATACAAACGTGACGTGATGCATGCGGTCTGGGGCGACGAGAGAATATTTCAAATTAAATCTGCAGTTATCTCAACAACTACTGGAGACTCGAGTCTGAAATTTTTTCTGTTATATTAAATTCGTATGCGCCCGTTCCAAATCTATCGTCATAATTTTAGAATTTTGTGGAGGAAACCTGAAATTGTGTATTTTAATATTCCTATGAAGAACAACAACAAACAGTACATATTAAGCGAACTAATTAATTATTTCAATTTGAATCAGAGGATTCACCGGAAACGTAAACATTTTGTTTGTTTTTATGATGATTTCAGGTTATCCTTTCTAACCGTCCTGATGATAACCAACGAGTATCTTGTTACGCTCAAGATGGAGTCAAGATGGAATGGAAGGACAAAAGGAGGATAATTCGCAATTAAATTATTTTATGAATAATAATAACAATTTTGTTTGCATATTCGCAATTAAAAATCTAAACTTAATGATTATTCTGTTAGCGTAAATCCGTTTTAAAATAGGAACGAATACTTTTCATTAATTGTTAAGCAAGTATAATATCTTATGATCATCATTCATTAAAAGTTTGAAACTAACTAGATAAAAAAATTAACTAATAAAATTCCTAAATAATAACAACAATTTCTCCCTATCTTCCCTTTCTATTTATAAAAATGCTTATTCATAACCATGCTTATCTTTGTCTACCAAAAATAAATTAAACATCTGCACCTTGCACATAATTAGTTAACCGGAATATAATTTTTTGTGGGGTATTGTGAGACAACGATCATCTCACACCCTAATTAACTTTTACTTTGATAACAACAGAAGGAATAACAAGTTAAGTCGACTCTATCTACCTTATAAACTACATCATAATTTGATTAAATTCTATTTTCTTAATTATCTTTACAATTACAACTGTTGTATAGTTTGCATAATAATTAAGAGTTTACACCAGACTAATTATCTATTTAAAAGATTTAGTCCCGAACGCCAGTTCATTCTTCACGTCGACAACCTCGACCTCCTCCTCCTTAGGTTTTGATGGGTTGGTTGTCAAGGTAGAGCATGCGACCTGACCTTCCCATTTTCCCTCCAACTTTTTTTCCTTCACAAAAAAAATAAATAAAAATAAACAAACGACAAACTCAAAAAACTCATAAACTTTCAACTTTAACTCGCTTCCCAGTTTTTTTATCAAGTCGACTAATTAAATCTTGAACTGCTGCGCTGGTAGTTCAGTAGTTGTTTTAATGAGTGAGCAAATTAAAATGAATCCCAAAGCCGAGTTCGTCATTGGCCGCCTCAAGCTCCTTCGATCCTGCACCTGGAAGGACATCGGAAGCGTCGCGTGGAAAATGTCCGTGCTCGTCGCTCTCGCAGGTTGGGTCCGCGACTCCCTGTTCCAGATATACTCCGTCTATCTCATCCTCTTTGGAATCGCCCACGTCTTCTTGGACTTTCGCATCAAGACCCGGGTTCGAGTGGACCGACTTCATCTGGAGGCTCTTGGCGTTAGGATTTTTGATAACTTCATCCAGGAGACGCTGCGTCTGAACATTTTCACCGACCCCATCTATGGAGGTCCCGGAAGTAGAGCAAGTCATCAATTGGAGGTGGGAACGAAGTTCTTTTTCGTCGCCGGCTTCCTATTGATAATCAGCATGGTGTATGTCAACGGGATCGCGCACCTGGTGCTCTGGAGAGTTGGCTTATTTTGGGCGTCGCTCTGGACCCTGATTGCTTATCTGAGTGGACCCAGGATTCATTTTGAAGGGAGGCTGGAACTGGTCGAGCTGAGCTGCGAGTCACTCGGAGGGACAAGGGTAACCACGCGTCTTGGAGGTTCTCCTGGAGGGGATGGAGGAGCTGAAGATGAAGGAGGTGCTGTTAAGGGTCATGATGCCATCGAAAATGAGTAAGATTAGCGGGTCAGCAAATGGTCAAGCGGCGAAGTGTAGTGGTCAATATATTAATTATTGTTAATTATGTGGGGGTAAAAAAATGATGTAACTGTAGAATGAAGATAAGTATAATAATTAATTATCAATCTGCTAATTAGAATTCTGTCTAAAAATATAATTACGGTAAATTATTATGTGGTGTACGAAAATACGTGTAAAAACTTGTTTTGAAATGATAAGCTTAAAAATATATATAAATTAGATGTAAAGTGGAGTGTTTACAAATCGGGAATAAAATAAAATGATAAAATCTTAAAACTGATAAGATGTTTGTTTATCAAAATGAAGAGTTAATTAATTTAGAAAAATATGTTAACGATAAAAGTAGAGCAGCTTTTTTAAATTGTTTTTTAAGGTACAACATTTAACATTTTTTAATTTCCATAAAATAATTTTTTTTAGAATATTTAAATGCATTTCGGTATACATTAAACAACATTCAGATAAGTAAAGGCAGACAATTCGCCATCATTTACAAAGAATAATTAAAAGTCACCAGTGCACTCATCATCAACTCTTCATCATCCTTAACTTTCTTAACTAACCAAACAATTAAAACACAACAACATATAATAATCATATTCATAAAATACCCTACAACAATTTAACATGAACAGTGTCAGTGAACAACAATAATTAAATATAATTAACTACAATTTTAAACATTATTAATATTGCCTAACCATCTAATTCCTGATTTGAATAATATCTCATCTCTAGGATTTACAAGGTACTGGTTATCTATAAACATCTATTGTGCATTTTGCAGTGCTTATCACCATTACTTATCATAATTGATAAAGGAGAAGGAATGGACTAAAGAATTTTAAGGCCTAGCAAGTTTCCTTTCTGTTTTTTTAAAACTGAACACTGTGAACACTGAATCATTGAGAGAAATTGTGATTTCTAATTCCCTAATTTAAAAAAAACTTAACTGACTTGATCATAATATTTAACCTGCCTCTATATTTAAAATATGTATATAATAATTTTTTGAAATCCAGTTTAATTACTTATGCATCTCCGCTGCCCTCCTTAATTTTCTGAATCTTCTCCAAATCCTCCCGCAAAAAGTTCTCCAGCTCCACCCAAGCCTTCTC
Organism: Sinella curviseta; assembly: GCA_004115045.4. Classification (NCBI taxonomy): domain Eukaryota; kingdom Metazoa; phylum Arthropoda; class Collembola; order Entomobryomorpha; family Entomobryidae; genus Sinella; species Sinella curviseta. The sequence continues at coordinate 14,444,129 of CM023199.3, read as the reverse complement.
AAAGTCGTCGTTCACGATAACCACCTGAAAGCTTCCGGGCTGCTCGCCATATTCCATTTCCGCCTTGGCGGCACTCAGCCGCTTCTCCAAACTCTGTTCCGTTTCCGTGCCGCGCTTGACCAGTCGCTCCTTGAGCACCTCCAGACTCGGCGGCTTGATGAAGACTAGACGGGGATTCAGCTCGGTTGTCTTGATCTGCTTCACGCCCTGCACGTCAATGTCCAGAATGCAGATTTGACCTTTGTCCTGGCAAGCGCCCACGGAAGACTTGGAGGTGCCGTAGCAGTTGCCCGAGAACTCGGCCCACTCGATAAACTCGTTGTTGGCCACGGCGCTCTGGAACTGGTCACGGGTCACGAAGTGGTACTCGCGCCCGTTTTCCTCCCCCGAACGCGGGGACCGAGTCGTGTGGCTGATGCTGAAGCCGAATATGTCCTTATACTGCTCCATCAGGCGCTTGATGAACGTGGACTGTTTTGGAGGGAATGATGGAGGAGTTAAAAGTACCCTCCAAATTATTTTTATAAATAAATTATTATTTTCTTGCTCACCTTTCCGGAACCGCTGGGACCACAAAGGACCAAAGGTCGCAAAAGGGCTCGTAACGACATATGTTTATTTTCAACGGATGATAACCTTGACTTCCCTCCAACTCCTCCAAATGATGAAAGACCCTCCGGTTTGTCTCCCTCCAACGGTGAAGAGCTCTGGATGAAGAGTGAACGGTGTGCGATGGCAATGGAGGAATAACTGCAACAAATAAAATAAAAATCAATTTACTACTACCATCCCACTGACCTTGGAGTGATTTTTGTTTCCTCCAAATAACCTCCAATTACATTTTACTCCGCTCACTACATCACAGACACAGACCAATTAACTTAATTAAATAAAATGCTACTGCAAGAAAAAAGATTGCAAAAAATGGAATGCAATCGGATTTCCCTCCACTCACTCTAATTGTCTATATATACTTGTTTTCTCTACTCGTTTCCTCCACTCTCCTCCAAATGCCCTCCAAAAATATTAATTAAATTAGGTTGCACAGTAGCAGCAGCGAGGGATATAGGTCAGAAGTCAAATAAAAAGGAGCGTAGGAAGTCGTTTCGTTAATTATTATTGCTTATTGGAGCAATACTGCCTGGAATACTTCATCGGGTGACCATGATCGATCGGAGGGATTCTAACTGAAAGTCATAATCCCTCCAAAAAGATGTGGAGGTGAAAAGGAAGCACAACAAAAACTGTCTCATCTTTTTTTTCTCTGTCTCGAGAGAGAAAGCAAAAAAATAAATAGAAATAAGAGGACCGGAAACAACGGAGGTAGTAAAAAAGCAGCAGGAGCGAACGGAGGAAATGTGAATAATATGGAGATGTAATGTGGAGTGGAGGCAATGGAGGGACTGTCTCTCTCTGGAGGGAACACCGGAAAAATACTATAACGAGAACGGAGCGGAGAAAGCATCTACTTTCCCTCAAAAAATTGTGTATATCTACCTATCTACCTCACCTCCAATTCCCTCCAACCTGCAAAACCACCTCCAAAATCTACATCCTTCTGCTATCCTCCATTTCACTCCACAATACCTCCAAACATACTAATGCCTTCTCAAGATAATCATTTTTTAAAGAAATAACCTACCTGACCAGTTTAAAGACTCTGAAGAGATAACTTCTCATTTACCAAGAAGTGCATTAACAAATGAATTGTCATACCTATTTTTTAATCACTATTTAAACCAGACGCTAATTGCTGACGATATTCAACTAATTATAATCACGTTGAGCAAACACTTAAAACGCACAAAAAATGAACGGATGTTTAAACTGATAAGAGATTATCTTCGACAGATCACTTCCGGTTTTCGGTCCAGCAGCACATTCACCTAAGCCACAGCTCTGCGTTGTCAGTCAATAAAAGTAAACAATCAGAAGTCAATTATCTTTAAACTGTTGTCGTTGTCGATCAGATCAGTCATTAAACTTTAATTTAAAATGCATGAACAGTTTATTGAACTGCCATCAAAACACGTGTTTCTATTTGTATTTCAGCCATTCACACCAACACTCGATTTATCCAGCAAACAGATGAACACTTATAGCATTTTCATGTCCGCATCCGCCCAAATCGGCGATCTCGCCATGAAAGCTGTTCAATGTTTACTTTTATTGCATTACTCGCAGATAGGGACCGTGCTGCGCAGACACTCTGTGCAGCGTATACGGACAGTGACGGGGCAATAGGAGCGAGAGAATTTTTTGTGCAGTTGTGCCGCAAGCTGTAAGATGGCGCTGGCGTGTTCTTGGCTGTTTTATGGCTTGTTTGGTTAAGCGAAGCGTCATTCGTCACCGACAACTTTAATCATGATTGATATTTTCATTCATGAATCATGATTGGTTCTCTGGCTATTAACTGGAAAGATGCAGAATGCAGAGAGAAGCAGAGAGAATCCCATGATTGATGAGTCATCATTATTATGAGTTAGTTATAAAGAGCTGAGCTGAAGAAAGAAAGAAAGAATTCAGAGAATTCCTTATCATTTCACTTTAATCAGCATTTATTTTTTTAATGGCCTTGATAATTATTAGCATAAAGAAAGGAGATGCGTTTAAGAAGAAAGAAAGAATGTGAGATTTCTTTGTGTTTTTGGATGATGAAAAAGAGATGGGATTTTAGTTAAGGATCCAGTCAGACAAAGAAAGGGTCAGAGTCCAGGTTTTTCTTTGTTCCACATCTTCCACAAAAACAAGATGTTGTTGAGGACACGTTCGCACAGAAAAATAGCCAAATAAAATGCACATATATTTTTTTTGCAAGATCATCTCATCGTCTTTTAAGAAAACGTCATCATTCTTCTGATTCTTCATCGCCACTTTTCCAAGAAGTATCCCGGATGTTTGTAAAAAATGTTCAAATGCTTCTTCAACGCAATAAACAAGGAAGGAAGAAGAAATCCACTTCCGGTCTAAAACATACCAATCTCACCTTCCTCTCATTTTCTAAAAGCTTATCCTTGTAACCCTTTGCTTATCATGTATTCCTCATCTTATCAAATTATTTTTCTCACGCTGCCCCAACTCTCCTGTCAAAAAATTTAGCTTGCCACCTCCACCCCCGCATTTCTTTCTTGACACTAAAGCCAGGTCAAAAAATTAACTAGAAAAATTCTTCTAGTAAGCTGTTATGCATTAGACGGACTGCTGGACGTTAGGGATTTGGATTTTGCAATAAAAAATCTGACTAGAGAAAAAAATGCCGCATTGGGACTCATCTTTCGTTAGACTCAGACTTGAGCTTAGAGACATTTTCTGTCTCGTAAAACCGAGCGCGCCTTTAACATGGAAAGGATATACGCTCAGTTCTCAGGTAAAGTATTAAGTAAAAAATCTATACGCGAAAATCTGCAATGCTAAAAGATGTAACGAAACAACGCGATAATATACATTTCCCACATAATAGGTTACCTTAAGGGGATATTCCCAATTCATATTTCGCGCCCTTTTTGTATGCGAATATATTTTACCTCAAATAGTTTAACAAGTGACGATTTGAATTTAAAAAATTTTAAAGTGTAGAATATTTGATGGCGCCATAGAGTAAAAAATTGCACTGGCGCAAAATTTGAACTGGGGTGATCTATAGGGGATTCTTAAGGTTTGTGTGTCTGTCAAAAGTACAAAAAAACTGAACTCTAAGCTGAACTGTGTGAGTAATAATTTTTGCTCTCTGTAGTGCAGTTTTTTATGTGGAAATAGAGATGCGTTTATTGAATGACAAGCAGAAAAGGTGAGAAAGGTAGTCAAATATTCTTTTTTTTACGAGCGAAGCAGTGAGCAGTATGGATATGGATTCTTCTATACGATTATTATTACTATTGGGGCCGTCCATCATTTACGTCGCATGTACAGCAATATGAAGGGACGGGGGTTAAGGACAAACTGGACTAATTCGACAATATATGTCAACTTCAACTAAATTGGCGGGAGCATAAATTTAAATGGTTCGATAGATGGCGACCGTCATATATGGACGACCCCCTTTATATACTGGTGGGGGAGGACTTTTATTATGCGAGAGATTGAGAGGAAAGAAAGGAAAAACGGGGTTTTACGAGTTTTACCTTTACTAGCATAGCTTATATTACAGCCATCGTATTATCGTAATGATAATATTTGTACAACAGCAACAGAGGCTTATACTTATGATGATTATTACAGCTTTTGGCATAGAGGATTTTACTGTAAAAAGTAAAAATTACGACGACGGCCAAAGAATTGCTTTACCGAAACTGAATGAATCCCTGCTCTACGTTTCTGCTTCTAAGAATGACAACTACACAAGCATAGTAAGGTAAATACTAGCAAGTATAATGAAATGAGTAATGAAAGTTTTAAGAGAGAAAAAAAAAAACAACGGAACCTGCTCTTTAGTTAGTGGACGGACACTGGTCAGTATTTTCTACTACCTTAATACACACACCGTGTTTAAGTTTAAACTTTATTCGCTCTTAGGTAATGTTTTATACACACTGGGGCTGTCCACACTAATTTAAAATCTTCATAACGACGCTTTATTCTATGGATGCCCCCATTCCACCCATTCCTCCGAATTATATAGTTCGTTGCGTATTACATTGCCCCACCCACCCAATCAATACGCGTTACGTTATACATGTACGGCCCCTTGGGGTATACCTTGCTTCTTGCTCGTCGACTCATTTTCTCTGCTGCTGTCAGCAGAGAGAAAAAAGTACTGTACAAAAAAATGCACAAAACTTCTCTCTCATTCTAGCAAGCGTGTATATTGGCAATGGGAAATGGCAAGCAAGCAACCAAAAGCTGTACTTTTTTCATCTTCTTCTCTCCTCCGAAAAGCAGGTAGCGTGAAAAAAATGCAATGCCAATGTCTGCTGCTGAATGAGTCGTCGTCGTCGTCGTGCTTGCTTTTCTAATGCCGTCGTGCCGAACAGAGTGCTTTTTGTACGGAAAAGTTTACATGGACAGGATAGGGAGCTAGAGAAAAACGAAACAAGACACAAAAACGACATAAGCTAGACAAGCGGAGAAGAAGAAGCACGGCAACGGGCATTCCGTCCCGCACTATTTTCCATTTACACGGGTAGGATAGGTCAAACATAGAAATGTCTGCTGCATGGCAATCTCTCCCGTGTAAATCATTACGGGTTCCTCCACACCACACGTTACACTTATTACATCCCATCCACCCACCTACCGGGTACGACCCCAAACAGATCAAGGTAACTAGTTAATGTGTAAAAGGAGGAATCGAGAGAAAAAGGAGAGTTTTGAAGAAATCGGGAACGTGTAATGTGGACGGCCCCCTTTATATGTAAGCTTGTGGATGGATGCCTCTTTTTCTGTCTGTCTTCTTGTTCTTCTCAGAAAGCAGAGGAAAGCAGAGAGGGAGCAAAAAAAGGCAGGCATTTGTGCAAGCAGCGGAGCACCTCGTCAACTCCAACCACCCATCCAACAACCAAAAAAGCCAACCAAACTCTTCTCAACACTTCTTTTTTAACTACACACAAAAAAGAACAAAAAAAAATTACTACTACTCTTTTTTTTAGGCTTACTATTTAATACTACTACTACTAAAACTATATACATAATTAATTAATTTAATTATAACGATAGTAATTTTTAAGTAGCTTACAACAAAACAAAAGAACTACACAAAACAACAAGTTTAATTACTCATCTTTCTTTTCCTCTCAAAAACGACAAGCCAGAGAAGTCAGAGCGTCAATAATTTCGACAGAAAAAATACCGTACCAATTTATACCGCTATTTAAAACTAAACACAGTAGTAGTTTAACTAATTACGTAATTAACTTGGAAAAGAGTTAATTGTAATCAGCCCAGTTACATTACAAACATCCCAAGACACAGAGAATCCAGAATCCATTTACACTTTATAAACGGAAAGGAGACGAGACGGAGGAGATCCATTGTTTTTTATATAATTTTTTTGCTATTAAAAAAAGATAATTATAGTTAAAGATGGTGACAATTAACTAATTGTAGTCGTCATTAGTAAAAGATAGACTGTTTGGTGAAGAATCTCTGGTGATTTTTTGACGGATTATTTCCGGGAATTTGGACGCCGTCAACGCAGTTTTCGGTGTGGACCGCAAAAGCTTAGAGCGGCGGCGGGCGACCAGCGAGGTGACGGACAGTGTCGGTTTTTGTTGTCTACATTGATAAGCAAAGTCATTTGATAACTAACTGTTGTAGTTAAATTTTGGAGAAAGAAGGGACAGTGATTAAATTGTTCATTAAATTTGAGACGACGACGAGGGAGAAGGAAGTGAAGAAGAGCTGGAAGGAGAAAAAAGTTAATTGCATTTCTCTTTGGAGGAGATAGTTAATTGCGGTGATTAGTTAAAAGTCAAGAAGAGGAGGAAGCTAGTTTACGTAATTGCTTGGAGGAGAAGAGAGTTAGTTAATTGTTGATTAATTAGAAGAAGGAAGCGACAGGTTTTTAAGTTGGTTTTCAGTGATTTATATTATTTTTTGTATTTTCTAATTAAATTGCTATAATAATTAACTTAACGTCAAGTTGGGACCTTCTTCAATTATCATTCATCGTTATCTTCAAGTCAAGTGTGATTAGAAAAGTGAGCAGCAGCAGAGAGTACTTGTTTTTTATTAATTGCGTCATTAAAAATACTTAACATTTTTCCACGTGAGCAAAAGGAAGGAAGGAAGCAAAACGGAAACGGACAAGACTTAACTAACTACACAGAGACTGTCAACAAGAGCGAGGCTAATTGTAATTAAACTTTTTAATTACAAGAGCGCGTCGCAATCAACACAACAAAACAAAAAAAATCTCTTCTTTTTCATTCTTCAAGAGTCCAGTCATCCCGTGCGAACTTACCGTGTAAGCTTAATTAATAATATAATTAGCTAGTATGATAATCAAATATTGTAGGAGGAGAGGATAAGGCTGTTATTTTAATTGGGGTTTTAATTGTCTTTGCAGTTATACGGGGGGTTCGTGTCGGGTGTGTTGAGAACCACAAAGTCTAAATGGTGACGAGTAGACAGGATGTCGGCAACTTCGGGGACTCAGGCGTCCACCACCAACAAAGGGGAAACGACCACCTCATCAAGCAAATCCTCCAAATCCGGATACGACCACTTAGATATTAACAAACTTTACAAGGTAATTACAATCAACTTTTAACTCTTTTAATCATCCATTAAAAATGATGCATCGTCCAGCTTAGGATTGACAAATCCGATGATTAGCACTTAATCACCCACCTTTACTGATTTTTAATAAACTACTCCAAAAACTATGGAGTAGTTTTTTTTTGGAGGGAACATGAAATATTAGTGAATTAGTTAAGTTAACTGTTTTTGTGATGATTAATTACATTACAGGGAAAATCGACAGAGCCGGTGACAAAAACAGTAACTCAGAAACATGGCATGCAAGCACTGGGTAAGGCCCTTCCGGCACGTCGGGGCGGTAGTACTGTGGTGAAAGCGGAACCTTCATCAGGCACCAACAACAACAACACCTCCAACAACAGCAACAACACCACAAGCAACAACAACAACGACCTACAACAAAACTCATCATCCTCATCATTATCCGCACCACAAAATCCCCCACTCCAAAAGCCACCTCAGCAGTATCCTCCTCCACAACATCATCATCATCCGCAACAGCAGCAACCACCTCCAGGATGGCAGCAGCATCAACAACAAAACAGCGGAGGTGTTGGCGTCGGCGGTTCACAGTCTTTTCCCCCACCATCCTCACAACAGCAGCAGCAACAACAGCAACGTCCTCCTGGTCCACAGTCCCCTCACCATCATCCCCATCATCCACCTCCCCCGCATCATCATTCTCAGCAGCATCATCCTCTGCACAGCAACAAGAGCAACAGTGCGCCGAATGCAGTGAAAACCGGAGGCGGCGGTATGCACGACAAAAACTGGAGTGGCGGACCACCTCCCGACATGCTGGGGGGTCCGGGAGGGGGTGGTCCAGGTGGAAGGATGATCCCACCTGGAAAGGACAACAGGAATTTTCCACCAATGGCGTCAGCAGCCCAGCAGGAGTCGATGCAGAGATTTGCGCAGGAGTTTCCCTCGCTCGATTCTGGTGGAGGAGACGGATCCGGGGGGAAAGGAGGGGGGAGTGCGAGTGCCGGCTCGAAAAACAACAGCAATCAGGACAATCAGTATGGACCAGGACCGATACTAAGGCCACAGACAGAAGGGAGCTGGACCCAGGGGGGAGGAAGGGGAAGAGCTCCACCTCCGCCTGGTCCTCCTCCACAAGTCTCAGGTGGAGGGCAACCCCAACAGCAGCAAGGGGGAGGAGGTGGATCGTCGTCAGGAGGAAGGGATTTCGGTCCTGGGGGAGGAGGAGATCGTCCCAGTATGGGAGGCCCAACACCGCCACCAATGTCTCTGGGCCAGGGAGGCCATCCACCTCCGCCCTTAGGAGCTTTCCCTATGCAGTTTCCCCCACGCCCACCCTACGTAAGTGCTTATCTTATCATTTATCATAAAAATACCTCATGCTTATCTTAGAGCCGCTTTGCTTATCTATTTTTTTCTCCGCACACAGATGTATCCTAATTCAGGTCCTGGCGGAGGTCCCCCAGGCCCCGGCGGTTTCTATCCTCCCGGTGGAATGCCAGGAGGTCCCCGTTACGGAATGCCAATTCCCCCAGGAGCTCCACCCCCACCTTCCAGTCATCCTCAAGACGGAGGCGGCGGCGAAGGTCCACCTCAAGGAGGCGGTCCTCCACCCAGACGAGGAGGAGGTCGTGGACCCCCACCGCGTCCCGCAAGTCACTTTGCAAGCAAGCCGATTATCAAGGCGGAGGAGCTGGAGCGAATGGACGAGTTGGGGCAGCAGGATGGCGGATGGGCCACCGTCCAGGATGATATTGACTACAATAAAAAGATAAGCTTTAGTGACGACGAAGGGCAAGGTCAAGGTGGAGGAGTCGATAAGGAGAACAGTCGAGGTCGACGAGGTCCTCCGGATGACAGAATGATTTCCCGGGACCCTCGCGGCGACTTTGACGACATTCGGGACTCGCGACGGGAGCGTGGTGACCGAGGTGATCGTGACCGTGAGCAGCAGCGCCCCATGAAAATTTTGGAGAGACCCCACGAATCCAGAGGCGACCCCAGAGACAGGTACGACAGGGGAGGCGATCAGATCTCCTCCGATAGGGATAGGGATGGACCTCCTTCCGGAAGATACCAAAACGACTACAATGAACAAGGCAATGAGCAGGACGACTGGAAACGGAAGCCAGCGCCAGGATTTGAAGGAAGAGGAGGAGATCGGGGTGGTGATGGACGGGGTCCACTTTCTCAACAGAATAGAGGTGGGCGTACCATGAACCGCGGTCCCCCACCCCCCAGGGAGGAGGAGGAGCAGAGTTGGCGCAGCGGGAATAATAACCGGTCCAGTAACTTTGACGATGACCCAAGAAATAAGAAGGGGGGTCAGCAGACGCAGCCCCTTTCTGGAAGAGATCGAGGCGATCGAGACAGAGGTGACAGGGGAGGAGATCGAGAACGAGGACCCCCCGGAAGAGAGGGAGGAAGAGAGACTTCAAGTCAGCAGCAAGGTCCCCCGGAGGGAAATCGAAATCGAGGTGTACCGCCCGAAAGAAATGTGGAGAGGAGGGGCGGTGGAGGAGAAAGTGGAGGAGGTGGAGGCGCAGGTGACTTTGGTCCTGCCAGTGGCCCATTCCAGAATTTGCCCCCGAGACTTCAGAGATATCATCCCCCCATGTTTGGCCAGCAGCAGCAACAGGAGAGAAATAACCAGAGGAAGACACCCAGCCCGGTGCCCGGAAATGGTAAAGATAACCTTAAAAAATAATTAATTAAATAACTAAATGTTTTAATTTTTTTAAAGTAATTATAATTATAATTTTAATTGCTGTTTAATTTTAGCTGTGAACAAAGAGCGTGGCGACTTCCGTGACCGAGACTGGGACAGAAACGACCGAAATGATCGCGACCGGGATCCCCAACAGCAACAACAGCGCCCCACCTACAAAATCCTGGAACGGAACCGCGGCGACTCTGAATCCAGCAAGGAGAGCAGCGGTCATCGCGGCGGAGACCGAGGAAACCGCTTCATTGGAGGGGGCGGAGGTGGTGGTAACTCCTCCAACAATGACTGCGACACAGTCCCAGTCCGCCTTCACCGCGGCGACACAAAAGACTCGACCAAGCGGTTATCCTCCGACAGCGGTCGTCTCCTCATGGACGACGATTCCAAGAAAATGGGGAGCGGCGGACGAGAAGATTTGGATTCCATGGACTCGTCGTATGACAGCTTAAGAGGAAAGGATATCTTGGAGGGACCCTCCTCCAAAAATCAGTCCTCGTTTCAATCTACTCAGCGCTCCTCCCGCGCACCTCCCAGCTCCTTCACGAGCTCCTGGGCGGACGAGGTTGACGACGACCCGGATTACAACAGCAGCGACATGGACGGCTCCTCCAATTCCCGGAAGGGGAGTCTTATCCGGGATCTGAAGAGAGGCGGAGGCGATCACCAGGTGCATCCGGAGGATCGTCGACCTCCACCCAGAGAAATGCCGCGTCGTGTGATCATCCAGCAGACTAAAGTGGAGAACATGAAGAGCGACATTCAATCGCAGCAGCAGCAAAAACCGGAGGAAAAGAGTTCCTCCGAACCCCAAAAGGTACCGGTAGAACCGGTCAAAATCGAGAAGCCCATTGTTGAACCCCAACAGGGGCAGCAGAAAGGCAAGTCGTTTAGCGCGTGGGGCGATCGAGACAGTTTGAGGGAGAAGGCGAAGCAGCAGCAACTCCAGACAAGTGACCGTGACCCGAATCAGGACTCCTCCAAAGATGGAAGCAAGGAGGGAAGCGAACGGGACTCGCACTCGTCCGAAAAGGAGACAGGAAAGGGAGGGGATAAGGAGGGTAAAGAGGGGGAGGGGGACAAGGGAAGCAGGGAAAAGCTGGATAGAGGAGACAGGCATTATGAGAGGGGAGGGGAGAGATATGGAGGGGGAAGGTACGGAGATAAAGGAGGAAGGGATATACGAGGGGGAGGAGGCGACAGGCAGAAGCCGAGACGAATGGATAGTTATGGCGAGCGAGATAAGCAACAGAGTCGGGATAACCGAACGCCGGATCGGGACTATGGAGGCCGGAGTAGTCAGGAGAAGGAAAAGGGAGGGGACTTGAAGAAGGATAAGGGAGGAGATAAGGAGAAGGAGGAGTACAAGGACGAGAGGCGACGGGAGGATGATTATGATAGAGGTCACAGGGGAGGAGGAGGTCAGAGGGGCAAGGAGAGAGGTGGATATGGAGTCTACCAGCCCAGAGGTGGAAGTCATGGAGGAGGCGACCGGGATAACAGAGGAGAGAATCGAGAGAGAGGCGACCGAGGTGGCTGGGGAAGAGATGATGGCAGGGACAAGGGCGGACGAGGTCGTGGAGGAGATCGAAGACAAGGTGGAGGCACTGGTCGCGACTTTTACGATAAGCCCCGAGGCGAGAGAAGATTGGAAGGGGAGAGAGGTGACAAGGAGGAGACTCATTTGGAGGGGAAGAACAAGGATAAGGATACGGCGAGTGACCTGAGTAACAAGGGCAGTGTGGAGGATCTCGGCCGAGATAAGAAAAGAGGAGGAGATAAGGAGAAGGGAGGAGATGATAAGGGAAAGAAGAGCCCGGGAACTCAACGGAGGAATAATAGCATGCGCGGTGGAGCGAGGCTTCAAGGCTACGGACCTCCTTCGGACAAGACGCCGTTTAGCAGTGGTAGTAAGGGGGAGGAGGGAGGTGATGGAGGGAAACGGGAGGGAAGTGGAGGAGAGCAGCAGCAAAATAGCAAGCCGGCTCCAGTGCCCCTGATGGCCCTTGGCGATATCTCGCCGCCAAATCTTCAAAGTGGAAAGGGAGGACGAGGAGGTCAAGGAGGGAGGGAGATGGGGAGGGAAGGGGGAGGAGGTGGACGGGGAGGACGAGGCATGCCACAGAGAATGCAGAGAGATGACTATTCCAGGGAGGGGGAGAGAGGTGGCTTCCGAGGTGCTCAGCAGAGGGGAGGAGACAGAGAGGAAAGAGGTGGAGGTTCGAAGGGAGGTCCCCAAGGTGGAGGGAGAAGGGGAGGAGGTGGATCTGGCGACGCCAAGCCTCTGATGAGCATCAATTCGAATGAGGTGGAAGGGAACGAGTGGGAGAGCGGGGAAAGTGGAGATAGCGGCGAGGATGACTCAAAGCGAGCTGGCGGAAGGAAAGACGGGGCTGGTGGAAGGTGAGGATATAAAAAATATTTATTTATTTCTAACTGTCTCGATAAGCGCTTATCTTTCTTACTAATTCTAAAAAAATTCTCTTTCAATCTTTTATCTATTTTTTCTCTAACAATTGCTCAGTCTGATGCTTAAAATGGGAGGTGGTGGTGGTGGAGGCCGAGGTTCCACCTCGTCTTCAAATAGGAGCATCACCTCCAGTGGAGGGGGAGGAGGCATTTCCTCCACCTTATCAAAATCTGCTTTATCTTCTAACACTTTTAACCACTCTCACCTTTCTTCTTCTTCTCATCACCACTCTGACTCTGCTAACAATAACAAACGGGGTGACGGCTCCTCGTCTGCTAAACTCATGGGTTCCACCTCAGGTGGCTTGTCATCCTCATCCTCTAACTTTGAGATTGATTGTTACAGCGCCAGCCAGGATCTGACGAGCACCGATCCGAAAAAGAAGCAGACCGGAAGTGCAACTGGAAAGAGCGGTCAACAGATCCCCTCCAGTGACTCATCGTCATCCGCTGCCAACTCACAAAACAGTAAAAGTGGAGGAACTGGTGGAGGGAACGTCACCTCCAAAGATCGTCGCATCAAGAATCCTCCGTACGATCCCCGACCCAACAAGAATTCACAAAGTGGAGGGAACAGTAACACGTGGGATAACAAAATGTCGGCGTCGTCGTCGACAAAAGATAACCTGAGCGGAAGTCAGCCTCAGCAGCCAATTGGAAGCCACTCGAACAGCTCTACCCCAGCACTCCAGGAGAATAAGGAGGATGGAGGGGGGAGGAAAAGCAGTGCTAGTCCCGCAGCAAGTTTGGCGGTTGGAGGTGGAGGAGCTCCTCCATCCTCCTCAGCCGTTGTTGATAACAGTGGACCCCTCAAGACAATGATCTTCGAAAATACCAACTTTAAAAGCATCAACAGTTCTGGAGGTGGGCCAACTCCTCCCGTTTCCAGCAGTAAAGCGGTTGGAAGTAAAATTGGAGGCGACAAGAAAGATGGAGGGTTAGGAGATCTTGGAGGGTTCAGTTTTGGAAAAGTTGAAGATGGTTCGGATATCGGATTTGGTACTTTTGAGTCAAGTGGAGGAGGACCTGTGCAAGGTTCTGGCCCACCGACATCGCAAGCAGTTCCCAAGCCCATTGGTCAATCCCGCCCGAGCGGTGGCGGCTACCAGCCCAGCCCTATTAGCCCACAGGCCGCTGACCTGAACGAGAAGGTGCAGAGCGTGAAGCGGATCTGGGAGCCGATGCCCGTGTCCTCGATGCCATCGGTCCAGGAATCTGGCGCCGTTCAAAGTCCCGGCGACGTGGTGGTCCACCAAGACAACTCGTTTCATGGCAGCTTCGACAGTTTTAAGGGTGGCGACTCTGGTCAACGCGACCAGTTCGGACCTTCCAGTGGCTACCAACCTTCAGGGTCCAGTCCGGCCCTTAGCGCAATTTCCAAGCCCGAGTCCAGCTCCAGCCCCACAGCTTCCAATAATATGCGGGGCAAGCCGAATCAACAACAACAGCAAGTGGACTCGAACGCAGGTCAGCAAATGAGCAGCAGTCCGTTTGGCGGCGGCGGTTACACGATGCAGCCGCAGGGCTCGAACGCCTTCGGTGGAATACCCGCTGTCCCAAGTCCCCCCAGCGTCATGGCTTATGGGACGAGTCAGACCTTACACGCGGCGCAGACCACAGGACCCCACACCGGAATTTATCAGGCCTTCCCCGACGCACACCAACAAGTTATGAATGCAGCGGCTGCAGCGTCCGCTGCCGCCGGGCGAGCATATGGCCAATTTCCCTCGCATCCAAGCGCCGGCTCGGGTCAATACGGCTTGTTTCTCAGCACGCCCATGGAGTACCAGAGCATGACGAGCTATCAGCATCAGCAATCTTCCCAAGGCCAGGGCGCTGGCCAAACCTCCCGCATTTCCCCCGGCCCCATGACGACCACGGGCGGCCAAAACTCGGGCGTCATCATTTCGTCAACGAGTTCACTAATGAACGCCATGAAGCAGCAGCAGCAAGCCCAGCAACAACAACAAGGTCAACAAGGCGGTGGGGGACAAGGTCCCCCCGGCTCCCAGACCCATCCCAGCATGAATCCCATGAGCATGACAACGCCGGGCCAGGGCTACTCCCAAATGAGTCATCATCCCGCGATAGGCTCGCATCCGCCTCCACATTCCCATCCCCAAGCACCGCCCCCACATCACCTGGGGCCGGTCGGACCCCAAAAACCGCCGGGCGGCTATGGGCAACAAGGTGGAGGACTGGGGACGCCATCCCAAACACCCGTTTTCATTCCCTTCCACGATCCCAATCAGCATCCGCAGCAGAGTGTGATTAATCTCGGGGGACAAAACTTTTTGAGCTCGGCGATCAGCAGAGGACCTCCTCCGGGGGGACCGCCGCCGCCCCAGACACCGCCTGTTCAGGCTCTCCAGAGCAGTAGCTATTACTCGGGCGGGGGGAGTGGGAGTGGAACGGGAGCCGTGTTTCCGGGCCAGGGTCAGAGTCAAGGTCAGAGTTTGCAGCAGTTGCACGTGGCCGTGGCGCCGAATCCCGGGGCGCTCCAGGGATATCACTCAGCGAGCCAGTTGGGACTCCAGGGATATCCGACGCAGTTAAATATTCAGGGATATAATCAACAGGTCAGAATCAAACCGGTAATTAGCTAAAAAATTAATTATAATTTTTTTAGTTTAATTTTCGATAAAAGCGACTTGGATTTTTATTATTAATTATTATTTTGGTTTTTTTGTTTAGGCGGCGGCGAGCACCGTGTCAGCCCTCAACCTCAACTCGCAAATCATGCGAAGCCAGCCTGGCCCTCCGGGCGGTCACTCGGCGTACATGAAGCAGCAGACGAGCCTGGAAATGATGGGCGGCGCCCAACTCAAGTCCAGTCACGAGCAAACGCTGATGAACCAAAACACTTGGAACACGGCAGCCCAGTACTCGCTCAATCAGGCGTTCCATGTCGCCGCCGCGGCGCAGCAGCAGCAGCAACAACAACAGCAGCAGGGAAAGGCGCCAGGAAGTAATCCGAATGATGGAAGGGGAAATTCGTTGGGTGGGGGAGGAGGTGGGAATGCGATTGGGGGACAGAGGAACAAGGGGAATAATATTGGGGGTGGGGGAGTAGGTGGACCACCGCCCGGGGCGATCAAGTACATGAGCCAGGGACCCGGACAGTACTCGGGCCAGGTAACCAATAATTATAATGTAATTGACAAAATAGAAATTTAAATAATTATTTTAAAAGATTTTATAATTAATTATTGTGAAGTTAATTTTAATTGTGATTACGGTTTGAATTGTATTCACAGGTGCAGCAGCAGTAAAAACAAGAAGTTAAAATGGACGAAAATGAAAAGTAGAAAAATCACCACTACAGCAGCAGCAGTTTAAAGAAAACTACAACAATTAATTATTAAAATTTTACTCCAGCATCATTTAAAAAGGTTAAAAAAAGTTAAAATGAATGATTAGTTGTGTGTAAAATAACAATTGATTGTCCTTAAAAAATAATATCCTTTCTCTCTGCTTGTTGTAATGAAAAATAAAATATAAATGGATTGACTTTAAAAAAAAATAACTGTCTTTTTTGAATAGACTAAAAAATAGAATGATGAGCAACGTATCTCTTTTTTGTCAGGATTAAAAAAGTTATAATTATAATTAATATGTAACTAATTAATTACTGTCAACTGTTAAAAAATGAATGATGATGATGAGAGTAGAAAAATGAAGAATGTGTAATAATTATTTAGTAGTAAAAATGGAGGTTTAAAGAAAAACAATTTACACTTTACATATTAATTATTGTTGTTGCTTTTTTTGTGAATGATATAGTGTGAGGGGATAAAAATATAATTAGTTAATTATTATAGATAATTAAGTGTTTTTTCAGAGTAATAATAATTCTAGTTAAATTGTATGCACTCTCCAGAAAAAAATACTTAGGAATTCTCTATAGTGTATGCACTTAACTTGAATCACGACTTGTAAAACTCTACACAACACAAGAATTTTTTCTTAATTATTATTTTAATTACATACTTGTAATAATTAATTAAGGCAATTATATAAGAATGAATAAAAAAACTTAAAAGGTAATTAAATGTACATTTTTAGTAGTAAAATATTACAATTTACAATGAAGAAGACTTTACAAAATGAAGAGAAAAACTTTCTAGAAGATAAAAAAACTGATGCTGATTAATTAATTATTATTATTGTTAGCTATCTAGTTAATTAATTCTTTTTTTGTGCTAATTAATTACATAATATTTATAATGTAGTAAAAAATTGCTTGAAGTTAATTGATGTCGACAAAAAAGAACAAAATTTTTCACTTAAAAAACTACAATTTACTGTCCATCAATTTAATTTAAATGAAGATTTAACTACTCAACAAATGTGCACGCAGGCAGGCAGAAAGAAAGAAAAAAAGTGAATTTTTTTACTTTGGTTTTTTTATCCCCAAAAAAAATAATCACTTTACCCAAATCCCCTTCCCTCCAATTAAACCCACCACCCTCCCTCCCCCTATTTCCCGGGAGGAAGATAAGAAGATGGAAAAATAAATAATTTTTTGCAGGCAGGTAGAAAGATAAGCGTTTATTAATACAAAACTCAAATGAAAATGAAATGATAAGCTTTACAGGAAGATAAGCAGGAAGAAGGGAAAGGAAAACTGTAATGATAATTAGTAGTGCAATTAAAAATATATAATTAACTGATGCTGATGAGAGGTCATAATGGGGAGGTGAGGTCAAATGATAAGGTGAAACGGTTTATAAAAATAAAATGTTGTTGTTGTTGGTGTGCTGATTTGATAAGCCGATGAACCGATAAGATGATGACGAAGATAAGGTGAAAAAAAGGAAAAAGAAAACTGGTGTAAAATAAACACACTTTAATTTAAAAATGGTAAAAAAGTTAATTTGTAAAATAAAAAATGATAAGCTGATTTACTACTGATAAGCTCTATAATTAAAATGATAAAGATGCTGAGAAGAAAAAAGGTCCTTTGTATTTGTAATATTAATAAATAAATAATTAAACTTTAAAATATTATGATGATAAGTAGCAATTTATTATTATCATGAATTATTATTATGATTATAATTAATTAATTATGTAATTAATTAAATTGTCTTATCATTAATTACATACATGCCCACAACACACAACACACTTTAATTGATATATTTAATTATCTACAAGAAATAATAAAAAAGTTTAAAGCGAGGAAAACCTTTAAATTGTCATTAATTAATTATCTTCAAACTAAATTAAGCACATTTGACAATCTCGCTTCGCCCTGGCTTTGTCAGTGACCTTTGCCATTCGAAGGGAAGGCGAGGGCGCGAAAATAAAAATCAAAAATCGTCAAGGTCACTTGCCGTCCGATTTCAAAAGCGCTCGCCTTTCCTTTCGCCTTTCACCCAACTTGTTTTCGTGTCTTTTCGAAAAAAAAATAATTAACTTAACTGCGATTTTTAATTAGCCTGGTTAATTAAAAGTTAAAAGTGAACACATTTAAGCTAACTGTGAGTTTTTAATTGTTAAGTTTTTTAAAGAAACTCGGAAGGAAATAGTCAAGTGCTCAGAATGGAGGGAGGGGAGGAGTCAGCTGTGATGAGTGAAAGTGAACTGGGGATGCAAGTGGGGATGGAGGTGACTCTTGGAGGGGAGGAAGAGAATGGAGGAGGTGAACCGGAGGAGGTGATGGAGGAGGATGAGAAGCCACTTTCGCCCCGGAAAAAGTCAGTTTGCGATCCGGACTACGCGACGCCCCGAACCAAGTCGACCGGCTTCTACAATCATCCCGTGAAGCGCCGCCTTATCTTCAGTACGGAGGAGGAGGATAACAGCTTATCATCCTTGGACAGCTGGCCCGCCCCTACTCATCTTATCTCATCATCAAAACCGGAGGGGGAGGAAGAGGAGACTTCAAAGATGACTGGGATGGAGGAGGAGACCAAGACACTTTTGCTGGAGGAAGCGGAGGAG
>CM023199.3:14277678-14425710 GCA_004115045.4 Sinella curviseta | reverse complement strand
CCAGTCGTATACAAGTAGCGGGGCAATGTGAGATAATCAAAAAAGATACAATTCTAACTAATTAATTGATCCCTTTAATTGAATTGTCTAGCTTAATTGCGATCCAATTGAACTTAATTTTATCAAGTAGCCCCATACCAATAATTAATCTAATTATCTTATTATTTAAATGCCTTATAATGAGAATAAATGTTTGGAAAAACGGACGGACAGACTAGAGCCAAAGTATTCTATAAAAAATTATTTACTATCCTTCCTCCTCACTATACTTTGTTCATTTTTCTGCCTACCAAATTAAAGGAAAAAAAACTACACAAAATTACGCTCATACATCTCCCCCCGTTTTCCTTCCCCCTCCCCCTCACTAAAATTCATTCATTCGACTCACTTTTAGGTTTTCTTTTTTAAAAAAAAAATATCTCTTTGTTGTCAAACAATCCATTCTTCTCCTTCTCCAACCAAAAAAGCCAAACAAGTAACAAAAGTCCCAAAAACCGGGCATTTTTACTTACAAGCCATCACCCTCCACCTCCACCACCGCACCACTGTCTGCCACCGGGACTCCCTGTCAAGAAGCCTTCAAGCTCTCAAGCCTGTCGGCTTTAATATTTTTTTCTCACTCTCACTCGCAATCACCACTTGGTTTACCAACCACTACTACTACTGGAGAAACTGGAGAACTGCTGGAGAATTGGTGCTCTGGAGAATGAAAATAAAAGTGGAACTTTTATCGATCTGTTTTCCTCTCAGCTCCAGCTCCCCTACTTAAACCATTTACTCCAGACAAGCAGCCATACATATTCATGGCTTATTGGACTGACTGGAGAACTGGACAAAGTAATAAAACGGGCAAACGAGTGTTTCATAAAAACCGAAAATGATCATCATCATGATAACATATAAGCTATACTGACTGCCTGGAGCAGATTTTTTTTCGGTTTGTTTAGAAAAGTGAAACAAGATACCCGGGTATTTTTGGAGGTGGTGGTGGAGGAGATTTCATATTCCAGTCGGGTAGTAATAAGGAGAGCAGTAAAAACGTAAACAAGAAGGCTGGAGGAGACTGGAACTGGAGAAGAGCCGCCGGGACCCGGGTATTTTTTGGTATTATTACATGTTATTGTTATTACCCGGAGGAAAGTTCCAGGAAATATAGGAATGTATGTATACATTTACGGTTGTTATTTTCGGTGAAGGATTAGTCGAGGTTTGGAGGAGCCAGCGAGTGGTTTTGGAGGTGATGGAGTGAAAAATAAAATAATGGACGTGTTTTTCGTTTAAGGAGGAAGGTTGACGTTTTAAATTTTAAATAAGTTTGGAAGGTTTTTGGATGCGTTTTTCGAGAGTGAAGGTGAAGGAGATGAAATAGAGGAGTTTTTAAAATGTGATTTATATTTTTGATGAGATTAATTATTTAGTAATTAAAACAGTATTTAAAAAAAGGAGCAGTTTACGTCTAAGTTTTCAGGTAGGTACAAAAATAAACATTTAAATAATTATTCATAAAATGGAAGAATGAAACGGTAATTTTCGTAAAACGGTATCATTGCACTTTAGTGTGAGTGCTGTGGAGTGAGTGTGAATGATTTAAATTGCAAATTAATTTAAAGTCCATTGACTCCACTTTAGTCATTCAGTCAAGTCGAAAAAAAAGAAGCATGTAAGCGCTTGTAAGAAAGGAGACAACGCTTTGCAGCGTCGTTGGCAGCGTCGCTTCTTTTCTGGCTTGCTGGCTGAATGCATGGCACAGTTTTTTTTGGCACGCTTTAAATATGCCACTTGAATGGATGAATGTGAAGAGAGATGACATGATGGAATAGCTAATTAGACTAATTAACGTAAATTGCTGTTAAGTAAGCAATGAGACTGCACACACACGCACAGGACGACGCACACCAAAACCAACATAAAAAAGTTTCATGACAAAAATGCTCAGCTAAGTTGTGTGTGGAGGAGTCTAGATTTTGGAGGGGCGAGGAGGCGACATATAAGTAAAATGAACATGGTAAAAAATATTTAAATACAATTAGCGAATAATTTAAACCGTTATGTCATTTCGTCTTTTAATGGCGTCATATGAGAGTCATGACTCATGAGCCATACGCACAAAAATCAACAAAAAACAGAGATGTGTGGAGTTGTTGAGGAAGACGACGCCTCCATTCATTTAACGCTGATTGAGTGAGTATTTTGATGCCAAAAACTTTTAATTAACCTTAACTGATCATTATTTCTTTCAGAAGACGCTGGCGACGTAAGAAGGAACTGTCAAGAAAGAGAAGATTTTATAAAGTGATGGATTTAACTGAAGAACAACTTTATTTAATGTTGGTGACATTTAAGATTTAAAGATCGACTTCAGACACGACTGATTGTAGGAAACTACTTAAAAGTGATTTTAATCAGTGATGTGAATAATGAATGAATGAATTGTATAAATCCTTATAAAGTGAAACAGTGAAGTGAGCAACAAGCGAGTAGTTAAAAGCAGTGACTGTTATTTAAAGTACTTATTTTTGGAGGGGTTGTTTGGAGAGGAGGGAAATAAAATGTCGTTCCGTTACACGGAAGCGATCGTGTGTCGCCTCCCCGAGTGCCTTCCCCCGGAGGAGACCAGCGTGGATCTCCTCAAGTGCCGCATCGAGTTTGAGAACTTTGTCACCGTTCTCCGTGAAACTGGGCTGGTAATTAACTTAATTAACTATTTAAAAAACACACTAACTTTAACCAACCTTAACCCAACCGTCCAACTCCCTTAAATCTTTTAACTAACTAACAATTAAAACTTTACACATCAAACAACGGCTGACTAGCCTCCAATGAGACTCTTTTATCTCCCTCCACTAATTATCTTAATGATTGATTTAACTAAATGATAACTGCTAATATCGTTTATGATGATGTAAACTATGTGATTAAATTGTATACATTTTAATTGTCAATTAATTAAATAGGATGTGATAGAGTTACCTCCGCCGGACGAGCCGAATCAGTCCTCCTTCGTGGGCGACGTCTGCTTTATCATTAACGGGATGGGGATTATCAAGCGACCTCGTCCAGATCAGATCGAGGTTACCACTTTAACAATTAACTAATTAGCTCTGTTAACTTGTGTTAACATTAATTATAATTACTCTCTGTCTAACTTCACATGTCTTTGTTTTGGCACAGGTGACGACGATGATCAGAACTGTTTTGAGGAAGGAGCTGGAGATCCCGGTCGTCGAAATTGAAGATGACGGGGTAAAGTTGGAAGGAGCCGACATTCTTTTCACAGGTTGCCCCACCTCACATAATATTGGCTTATCAGCATGGCTTATCTTTATATGGCTTATCATTATGGCTTATCATAATTTTTTTTAGGACGCGAGCTGTTTGTGGGCCTGAGCAACTTTACGAACGAGGCGGGTGCGCAATTCATGGCGAACGTGTTTCCCGAGTTCCCGGTGAGTCCGGTGAAGGTGCCCGGGCCCAAGCACCTGAGCCACTACGTCAACATGGCGTCGCCCGAGGTGATGAGCGTGGGCGCCTGCAAGGACGCGCAGGACATTATCAAGCGGATCGAGCGCAAGGCGACGTACAGGTATGAGAAGATCACGATGAGCTCCCACGAGCACCTGCCCCTTATCATGAGCGTCAACGGGAGCCTGATTCATTTTCCCAGCGAGGAGAAGGTCTACGCCGATAAGCTCAAGTTTATGGTCAAGCGGATGACGGAGTTGAGCGAGCTGAGCAAGCTGGACGCCAACTTCCAGCGGCTAGTTGTCCTCTTGAACAAGGCGCGTATCAAGAGTTTCGTTTAATTAGCAATTACATTAGTTAACTTTAATTAGAGCCACCTTTTTACGAAAGAGTTACCCATTCCATTAAAATATTTAATTTTAGAGTTGGTAACTCCGATCCTGGTTATCTGTCTATATTGTAAATTACAATGTGTATTAAAAATTTAAATAAAATAACCTAACTAACCTAACTGCCCAATTAATTAGTTTAAGGTTAGGTAGAGCAAATCAGTCAAATAACCGAGAAGTTCATTAAATATGCTTTAAACTGTAATTAGTAAAAAACGTTCCAATTAAAATAGGTAATAATAATGTTTTCCAGAGGAAATGTAAAAGTGCTTTTCAAAAAACTGTAATTAATTACCTAACTAACAAACAATAATTAAATTTAGATGCCATATTGCCACTTATATACTCCACATTAAATCTCTGCTACTAAATAACAATAAGCTATAAAGTTAATTAAAATAGGATGATGAATTATTTATTTTTGGTGCGAATAGCGCTGTTGTGATTTTTTAATTGTAGATCTGCTTTTAATTAATGGTTACCTAGTTCAATGTTGTAATCATTGTGTCATATTTAATTAAGTTAAAAATCAACTGTGTTCCATTAAACTAAGTTTACAATTTAATTATCACCACAGTTTTTCAGTTAGTTATAACATTGTCTCGCATCGCCCCAACATTTTTTATTTAATTTCATGTAATCGGTAGTCAAGCTAAAAATTATTAATTAAGTTTGTATGAATTTAAGTACGACTATTTTGCCCGTAGGACGGGTTTCTAATTAAATTAGTTATTATTTTAATCACTGTCGCCTGCTGCCTTCGTGTAAACGGCTAGGTAAATAGCGATTAATTTTTAAGCAAAAAAAAACTACGAATCTCATGTATAAACGATGGAAGGGAAAAAAATGTCTCAAACGGATTGAATGAAAGTTTTAATTATCAATAATGTTTTAAAATGTGTTGCTAGTTAAATTAAAAGTGCAGAATATTATTGCAGATTTAGGAAATGATAGACCCATGAAAAGAAACGAGAGAAACGTATTTAGAGAACGAAAGTATTTACAAAAAACATTTTAATATCTTTTTAAAAGTAAGTTGGATGATTTCCTTTTCTATTTTTTAAAACTCGAGTTATTTTTTAATTACTTTTTTTATTATTGGTGAAAGTTGTAGGAGTAAAGGTTATGTAAAAATTACTTTGTTTAGAATGGAGAATGTCACGGTTTGCAGTGTTCACACCCGCTCCATCGGTTGGTTGTAATAAAATGTGTTAATATAATAGTAAAATACCTCTGTATAGTTAAGTTTAATGACTAATGACAGTAAGATATTATTATTACTACTGTGGTTTTAAAATATGATTTAAAAAGGAACGACACGATAGCTCGGTATATACTCCATTAAAAAAGAAAATTAAATTAATTTTTGTTGTAACCTATCTCAATAGATTTTCACCTACCCTTTACTACTACTCTACCCATTCATTCATGAGTAATAAAAAGAAAATATTAATTTTCAATTACTTTCAAAACAACAAACCTTAACATTTTTTATTGTAACCAAAAGAGTTGTATAAAAAAAACTTTGCTTTCAAGATATACATATAGCTTGAGGTTCATTCCTGTAAATTATTATAACGTTTTCTCGCAGTGCCCCAAACATTAGTAACTTATTTTTATAGCCCAAACTATTAATTATACCTGGGCATTATATTTAGTTGTCGTCAAAAAATGTTCACTTTCGAAATGAATGCCCCATTTTAAAGCAGTGACAACGTCGTTGTCAAAACAAAGTTTCAAATTAGCCGTTACATTTCTTTATTACGACGAAAATCCACACTTGTGATTTTCCATTGTGCAATTTCTTTTGCTTTTTGCACGGACACCATAAGACGACGCAGACGCATCTTCAAGAAAAGTGAGATCTTATCGCTTTCTTCAGACATTATAACTTTAAGAGTTCACGGAAGAGAGGAAGTAGAGGAATATACAATTCATTCATTCAGTCATGTCATCTTTTCCTTTTTCGAAATAAAAGTCCCGTTGTTTTATTAACTGTTCTCCTCTTCCTCTATCTATTGCCGGCCCTGCCTACATTGTTGAGGATCAGATCAATCGATTGTTCAAAAGGACCAAAGAATCCCAGCCGAGAGCTTCAAAAGTCTAAAAATACTCGCTCGTTAAAATAGCTCGAGGCAGACAAAAAAGCGTCGCTGGTCATTGCATTCATTTTCTGGCGAGATCCTCAGTTCCCCTCCGACGACCATTGCTGAACATCCAACACGAAAACCTAGAAAAACGATTGAATTTTTAATTTATTTTTTTTTTTAAAAAAAAGGTCACGATTCAAGAATAATCATGGGAGCAAGTCAACGAATGGTGACACTTGTGGCGATATTAGGGATAACCCTGTCGCCAGTTTGTCAAGGTCAGCTTTTCGGACAGAATCTGGCCAATATTCCCGGCAACACGAATAACAATAACAACAACAACAATAATCGGCAGAATTTGAACAACAGACAGGGCGGACTTGGAGGTCTCTCTTTCGCCATTCCGGGTCTCTCCCTCCTCGCCGGGAACAATGGGGTGGGAGGGGGAGGCAACATCTTTGGGGTGGCGACCGTCACAAGAACCCTCGTGTCCACAGGTAAATAATAATAGTAAAAAAAATATTATTTCGATTTTAACAGGAGGGGATTATCATTTTAAGCTTATCATTGTTTGATAACCCCGCGCAGTGAGTACGGTGACCACGGCCAGCTTCCGAACGTGTGTGTTGCCCACGATGGCACTCATGCCTTGCGTGGCCGGAGGAAGGAGGAGGAGGGAAGTTGAGGGTATGGAGGACAATTTAGAGGAAATTCAACCGACCACTCCAGGATACGCGCTGGTTGTTGGGACGACGACCCTCCGAGATCCGGAGGCAGTGACCGAGTACCTGGACGCCCACAAGTTATCCGGACAGTCCGTGATTTATCCCCCGGGGGTGGAGGAGCTTCAGGGTAAAATAAATCCCCGTTTGGAGGTGGGAGTGGAGGAGATGGACATGACCACAGCGCTCTATCCCAGTCAAGATAACCCTGGGATTCTTCAGGATGAGGAGGGTGACGATAAGATGATGGATGGGGTCGAGATTGAAGGAGGAGTCACAACGACACAAACGCCAGAGCTTATCAGCGGAGATGATGGAGGTGAAGGAGCTCTGATTACGACGACCACAGAAGATA
Organism: Sinella curviseta; assembly: GCA_004115045.4. Classification (NCBI taxonomy): domain Eukaryota; kingdom Metazoa; phylum Arthropoda; class Collembola; order Entomobryomorpha; family Entomobryidae; genus Sinella; species Sinella curviseta. Next base: position 14,418,692 of record CM023199.3, on the reverse strand, counting down.
ACCTGGTGGAGGGTGATGATAAGGCGAGAGTGGGGCTGGGGAGGACGACCACCGTGACCACGGTCATTCGAGTGACCAGCGTCGCCACCTCACTTGCCACTGGAATGATGGCCACGCTCCAGATTATGTACACGGGTTGTTTACCGCCACAGCTGCCCATTTCCGGGCCTGCTTGCTAGTTTTTTAAATAAATCTGATAAGCACAAAAAATACTTATCATATTACTTAATTTAAGCTTATCTTTTATAACATTTAAAAACTATTTATTTTTATTGTTACAAATTTAAAAGCAGAGTTTTTTGTTGAATAAAAAAAGTATCTTATCTTGTGCTGATAAGCATACATGCAAAAGTTCTTGGAGCGTCTTCTCTTTGTCTTCAATTTCTTGTGCTTATCCTCCAATGATAAGCGCCGGTCGGCATACTCGCAATGTTTTACGGCAGCCGTGCAACGTGTTTTTGTCTACCTTCCCATCTCAATCTCGAATTTTCTTTAGGGGGCCGTAAAAAGCCAACGTCACCAACTGCACTCCCACTTTAATACTTTAATTAATCTTGTTCGACACCATTTAACTTTCTAATTACAATCAATTAAATTAAATAGCACATGTTATTGTAGGTGGGTGGGTGACAAGTAGTTTAAGTGTAGCTGGCGTAATTGATGGACGGCCCCTCCTCGGCAAAAATTTTGTGCGATGCGCACTAGACCGTAAGGGGCCGTCCTCAAGACACATTATCGTTTTGTCAGCAGTAGTTTCGATTTGTAAATTTAATGTTTGTTAAATAATTAATTATTACAATATTTAATTGTTCGTTTAAAGGTATTAAATGTGTTTAAGTAATGGATGACCCCTTGGAGGAAATTGTGGGGTCGTTTCGTGTGGACGACCCCCAACAAAACAAGACCATCTGCTAGAACGTACGTGTGTGTGTCGTCGTCGTGTCCGTTCCGTTAATTTCATCATTCCCATTTATGCAATAAGCAACAACACAGTAAACAATTAGTCAAGTACTATATTTAATTAACTTTTAATTAAACTACCCTCTAAATATACTGTCAATAGTTGGTAAATAGTTAAGTTAACTGTTCGTGTTGAAGGAAGAAAGGTGGTAAGTATTTACAGTTATCATCATTTTAATCGGTTAATCCACCCCCGCACACCAGCCCACAGCAAAACAGCTAATTATTCACCGAGCTTGCATCATATTTAAGTAGCTTATCAATCACCTTATCTTGTCAATACTTGGAATCATTAACGTTAGCTTTACGTTCTTGTCATTGCCATATAGCAAGTAAATACGGTAATATACGCAGCAGTTAGTTTTTGTTTTTATTTACAAAACCATTTACTTTGTAAGCGAGCCTTATGCTTTAATTATAAATAATTAAGTTAACTCGCATTAAGCTTATCATCAATCATCACACATTCGTCCTCGTAAACTGACCAATCACTGACCACACTCCATTGACCACTCACATCTTTAACCTCGCATGTTTAAGGAAGTTTAAGGAAAGTCAGGTGGCTTTGTTTTTGTTCTTGGAACTTTAATTGTGGTGCGCATGCATGTGGTTATCATCCATTTAATTATATAAGTTTTTGTATTGTAGCTAGACCAACAGTTACCGCAATAATTACAGTAGTTAAAATTGGTTACGGCATTTGATTTGATACAGTTTTATAAAATTAGGTTATCATCGTCATCATCATCGATACTGTTTATTTGTGATAATCGATAATCTATATATTTTTTAATCCAGCTTATCTTGAGCTGGTAAGCGCTGGTATAATCCAGTTTTAATTGGTAATTATTTATAACTATTAATATTTTTGTTGTTGTTGTTTTTCTGTGCAGAAGGAGAAGACGTGCTCAAGATTTTCTAAACTGAACTGGAATTCGTGTGCCATCCATCCAAGATAACAAGTTATCTTGATCATCGTTCGTTGGTTCCTCCAAAAGAGTGATATATCGTTGCCGCCACATTCCTCCAGAACTCCTCCACTCCACAACCCAATCAAAAATGGACACTGATGTCGTTGTACTGAGGAAGAAGCCTCCAAAGGCATCTCAGCTCAAGACTGAGCAGGTAAAATAAACTAATAAAATTAATTACAAATTAAGTAAAATAGCTAATTAAAGAATTAAGTAGTTAAAGTGGAGGTAATTAACTAATTGTGTGTATTTTAATTGTGAAGGCGGTGAACACAGCGAGACGCCAGGGTCAGGCGGTGGACACACAGCAAAAGTATGGAGCAGCCTCCAACAAGCACCCCGTCGCCACCATCAACACGGCCAAGTTGGACCGCGAGACGGAGGAGCTCAAGCACGACCACGTGCCCCTCGAGGTCGGCAAGCTTATCATGCAGGGCCGCCAGGCCAAAGGGTTATCCCAGAAGGATTTGGCTACGGTACTTCAAAGATAAATTAAAAAACAATAACTATCTTTTTTTAAACTATCTGGTCCTCATTTTATGGCTGAGCATGGCTTATCTTTTTATTTGACCACCTCCACAGAAAATCTGCGAGAAGCCACAGGTCATCGGTGATTACGAAGCAGGTCGCGGGATTCCGAACCAACAGGTCCTGGCAAAGATCGAGAGAGCCATTGGGCTAAAATTACGTGGAAAGGACAAGGGACAGCCGTTAAAGCCCCCTGGGAAAAAGTGAACGCCTTTTTTTTTTGTAAAAAATTAAAACTACATCTTCTTCTTCTGGCACTCCACAATTATAAATTAAACTAATTAATAATTAAAAATTGTATCCTCAATCAATCAAAGTTAACTAAATTCTTTTTTCCTCTCTCTATCTCTGTCTTTATGGCTGTATGGAAAATGAATCAATGTCTATAAAAATTAATCCGTCTCCATTTAAATTGTAATTAGTAATTAAATTAGTTAGTATCAAAAAATAATGATTAGTAATTGGAGTCGTCAGAGAAAAAGGAATATAAAAAAGGTCACGATTTTCTTAGGGGGCGCCTCGTATGTGCACTGCTGCTACTTTTATTTTCCAACCATTTAAGCTAAATATAATAATTACCTATGTAAATTTTTTAATTGCAATTAAGAAAAAAGCAACTGAAAAAACAAGCCTTTTGAAAATTATTGTTAATTTTTCTTTCTTTTTTTGTCAAGTAGCAGCAGTTGCAGTTTAAAATACAGAAATGTAAAATGTATGCATAATTAAAATATGTATGTCATCATCAATCATTAAAAAAGCAACTTAATGTATCTGTTTTTTTCATCATTTGTAATTGTAAAGATAATGAATGATCTATAAAAAGTATAATTAATTGTAAAACTATAACTTATAATTTCTTGATTGTTTTTTTCTTTGCCACTTTCATTATTTTTAATAAGATGCATGCAATAAGTAATAAACCATTTTATTATACTTTTTACTTGCACTTTTTTAAAAACTAGAAAGTTAATTAAATATGCGAGGAAAGATAAAATAGTTAATTACACTTAATTAAAAAATGCTGCTGGGTATATAAAAAACAAAATATGGGACCTTAATAATAAAAAAGAAATGTTCGTTCTTCGTCAGTTAAAAAAATCATCACTGATCACCAAAATAAGTGAAAAAAGTCTTGTGTTTTTATAAGAAAAATGCGGATCATTAAAGATAATTATTATGATGATTATAGTATCTCTACGAATTAATTGCAGATACACAAAAATAATAATAAATGATTAAATAAAAATACGTACTAAAAGTATTTGTGATAAAAAACAAACTTTCTCCGACCAACTAATTATTTTAAAGCGCCTTTTTTCTGAAGCATTTTATGAGTTCATTAAAATAAATGGCAATTTTAATTACGTACTTAAATACTTTAATGACAGCTATTATCTTTTTTAAACTTTTGTTTATTTATTTAACTTGAAAAACTGGATTTTCGATTGTATTTAAATTGGAAAAAAATTACACTCTGCATTCATTAGGTACGCTCACAAAAAATATGAAGTAATAAATTGGGTGGATACAAGGATTACAATATTTTTTGATACATAATTAAATAATTATTGTAATTAAAGAGATAATAATTAATCATGACGCAACTTGAAGGCCTCCTCGGTGATCCCGTCCTTGGTGACGATTTTGAGGATGATCCCGTCGCCGGTGTAAATGTCGCGCTCCGCCGCTGACACGAACACGTCCTTAATCATTCCCTTGGCTTTGTCCAGCGTCAGCTTCTCGGTCGGCTTGATGGCCATGTTGAGATGAGCAATCTGGAACACAAAACAATTAAAAACATAATTAATTACTTAACTAAAATCAATTAATTACTTAACTAAAATCAATTAATTAAGATTTTTGAGGCAAGAAAATTAAGAAAAGTTAGGTTAGGTTATCTATTTTGGTTATCGTTTTTTACCTGGTTATCCAGCAGCGGCTGGAGCAGAGCACCTGAGCTTCCTCCGGCGTGGAACTTGCCCTTTTCGCAGTGACCCACGGGGTCATAGCTGTAAATTACCCCTTGGCCGTCCGCCTCCAGACCGGCGACAACGTTGGACACGTAGTACGGGAAGAAGCGGCGGCCGTACAGGATCGTGGAGAGCATTTGGGCGACGGCGCCGGCACTCATGTCCTTCTGGTGCTCGTGTTTGTACAACTACAAATGTCACAATTAATTAATTAGCAAATTAAAAATACACAGGACTCCTCCAATAGCATTTCCTCCTCCTCCACCTCCACCTTACCTTCATCCGGGCATCGATAAGCCGCGTCATGCTCAGAACGTCGCACCAGCATCCCGAGCATCCTAGAACAGTGCCCTTCGTTAAGGTGTACAGCTTGGGCTGGTCTCGCGTGTAAATGCTGTACCCGGCGCTAAGACGAGTGTCGGAGGCGATCACTGCGAAACCTTCCCCGGCCACAGCCACGATACTCCTGTTTGCAAAAAAATAACAATGAAACAAATGGTTATCAGTACAAGATAAGACTAGATATTATTACACATTTAATGTTAATAGTTAAGTAAACTGTTCAAAAGCATACCCTCCATTGTCGGTGTAGGGAGAAAACTGGCGTTCCATGGGTGCTCCGGTGGCCAGCTCCGAGTACTGGAATCCACCCGCCGGCTTCATCACCATTGAGAGTGCCATCTTCTAAAAAATACACAAACAATTAATTTAATTAGTTTAATTTAATTATGACAGCAGTTAAAAATGTCCCAGCTCTCAACTTGCTACTGACAAGCAACAAAAAATCTTTTAACTTGAACTGTTTATTATACAAAATTAGTTATATTATATTTACGTGCTTTATTTACTGGCTTGAATATTCACTCGTAATACTGCTTAAATCACAACAAGTGACGTTAATTAAATTTTTAATTGCAATTAAAGTCTTAACTGAGCTTGAAACGGAGATCTCGTTCTCTTCTCTCGAATGGCTTGTTGGACTTGTCAGCGGATTTTGCTGGGTTCAGTCAGATTTGCTGTGTCAGTCTTCTCATTCTCCGTTTCACAACAGAAATTTGAATTCCCCGCCCCAGAAAATTTGCTTGATGGCTCCACAAATTCACATGTTTTTGAGATGCCGTAAAAAATGCACGCACTTGCAAGTTGCTCGCTCGCATCTCACATGTGTGCATTGACAAAAACACGTCGAGACCAAAACAAACGCTTTTTCCGATAGGTTTTTGTTGGAGGAGGACGAAGACAATTAAAAAGTTAATTGTAATTAAAAGCAGTGTGGTTCATTGTGACTGTTAGTTAGGAGTAAACTGTTAACTAGTTTTGGAGTGTTTGGTGGAGTTATTTTAAGGTGAGAGAAGAATATTAGTGCCGGTTTGTTAATTGAGTTGAGTTGAGGGTGGGGGAGGAGGAAACATTAATTAACTGATTGATTAACTAATTGCTGGTTTTGCTTGTTGTTGCTTATTTCAGGTGGATGACTTGGGATCGTGCTGAGAAGAGTGAAAAATAGTTAATTGTTGTGGAAAGAAAGGAGGGAGTAAATCGACCAGCTTCAGAATGGTACTTACAACTTTAATAAGAATTTAGTTAACTAACTTATTAAATGGTAGTGTAAAGTGTAAAGGAGATACATGATTTAATTGAGATATAGCTAATTGCGTTTTTGTGGTTATTTTTGTATACTAGCTTTTCTACTCGTTCTTTAAGTCGTTAATCGGGAAGGAGGTGGTGGTCGAGCTAAAAATGATCTGGCGTAAGTGTAATTAACTATATAAATGTACTACTTAATCAACAATTACCTTGTACATTATACTAATAGATTAACTGCTTCATTTTAATTATGGTTTAATTTTTTCTGTGTTTTTGTTTTATTTAGAATCTGCGGGACCCTCCATTCGGTGGACCAGTACCTGAACCTCAAACTGACCGAGATCAGCGTCACGGATCCCGATAAGTATCCCCACATGGTACACCAATTAAGATATTAGCCTCACCAACTAATTATATACGTACTATTCTCTCCAATTAACTATTTTGAATTGGCTATTTAATTTAATTTAAAATAATTTTGTTTTGTAGCTTTCAGTAAAGAACTGCTTCATCCGCGGTTCGGTCATCCGCTACGTCCAGCTCCCGGGGGATGAGGTGGACACCCAACTGCTTCAGGACGCCGCCAGAAAGGAGTCGATGCATTCTAAACAATAGTTATAATTAGTCTTAATTATATTATGTAATTGATAATTATTGTACGAATAATTAAGAATGACCGTATTTAATCAAATGTATAGTTTGTAAGGTAGATAGAATCGATTTAACTTAGCTTGTTATTCCTTCTGTTGTTATCTTTAAACTTAAATGGTTAGTTTGTTACAAGACAGCTTAATTGTTAATTAATTATTAGCATTACAAATTAATTACTTAAAACTTGTTAAAAAAATAACTGCCCATTATTTTGTGGTTACCCGTTTAAACTTTTTTCTTTAAATGATTTTTTTTGTGATTACGAATTGTCTTTAAAAATAACTGCTTATCTCAGTTTTTGTACAAGTGTTCATGTCAGAAATATTTCGTAATTAAAGATTATAATTAAAGATCAGTTAACTAATTGTCCACGCATTTAATTTAGTAATGCATCTATTTTTTCAAATAATTAATGAAAAACTATTTTTATTCGTTCGTATTTTCTAAAACAGATTTTTAAGCTAAAACAAAGTTAATTTTTAGATTGAGGTATTTAATTGCCAATTAGTAGACAAAAATAATATTAATTATAGAAAATAATTATAGATCCTACATCAGTTGCTCGCCCACTCAATCTGAAACAAGATACTCCTTAGTTATCAGCAGGAAGGAACGATAACCTGAAATCATCATAAAAATGACAAACGAAATATGCAATTTACGTTTCAAATGAATTATTTACTTCAAATTGAAATAATTAATCGGTTTAATTAAATTACATACACGTTAATTAGCTAATTGAGTTCCACCTACAGCAGCGCCTCCAGTCCTCCTCCCACAAGAAATGCGGAAGAGGCGTCGTGGAAGATAGGAGCCGGTGATGTAGACGAGCCCAATCAAGAACGCGGAGGAGATAACCTTCCAGCCGACCTCAGACATGATAAGCCCCAGGACCCAGTTGAGGATGAGGATCACGGCGATCAGAACCAGGACGAGAGCAGCGAGCCTGAGACGCCATCCCGCGGACGCCAAGCGATCAGCCAAGATTCGAACCATATTTTCTTTTCACAGCGTTCTCTCTTTAAACAACGAATTAATTATTTTCTAGTAGCAGCGCAGCAAATTATTTTTAAACAGTTAAGCAGGGATAATAAGATAGAAAAGCAACAGTTCACTCACTCGGCATCAATGAAAAAAATTAGTTTCGATGAATTTTATTTTTCTGAATTTAAATAATAAACAGCAATTAAAAATGAGTGCATGGCAACCTCATAATAGGCAATGTGAGAACTGGCCGAACTTGTTTTTTTTTTGAAAACTTTGCGTTAAAAGATAATTATGAAGATAATTGTAGATTTAATTACGAGTTTTCTCAAGTCGCCCCAGCCTGCTTGCACACGTCACATCTCTTCATTCTCCGCCACCACCGCCTAACCTGTTGTTTTTTTGGCAAACAACGTTTGCTTTTCTATGTAATTCAAGAAGCAAGATTTCATGTTACCTCAAAAAATTACAAAAAATGTGACCTCATATTCGAAATCAGCGGGTAATGATTTTGTATAACAGCATAATTCGTAGACTTTAATTTCCAGTAATTTCCGAAATATTTGCAGTTTTAAATTGCAATTTTCTCGAGTCGCCCCGATACACTTTCATCACGTCTCTATTCTCTCTATTCCACACGCCAGTAATCAGTGCCAAGTAAACTAAAACGAACTACATATACTTTTTTGTTCAATTAAATACATGACCCATTGTGATGAAAAAATGGAAACTGTGCGTTAATTTTAATTAACATTTTTAATCAGTTAGCCAATGACAAATTAATTTGCTTTTTTTGTAGCTTTCACTTACGTCAGTTAACTGAAAAGCAATTCCTGAAAAAATGCGACTCGCTTTCTTTTATATGTATATCTAATTATTTTTAAACCTAAATTCGATGATAAGCTTTGATCGCATTAATTAATGAAAAATTATGTTAATATGTTGCGGAATTGCGGTCCCTTCTCATGTTGCGGAAACCGTTATCCGGTGTCTTGTTTCGCAAGTCATCGCAAAATAAAAGCTGCTCTCCTCCTCATTTCATTAAATAAGCTCATTTTAGTTAAACACATGATTTCCTTAATGCTGTGACTATACACTAATAATAATAAATAAATAATAACAACACTGGTCGAAAGTCTCATTGTTGTCCAAAAAAATATAGTCTAGTTAATAACTAATTATGTGCATATATTTAAATTATTTACTCTATACAGGGATAAGCATGATTGTCAACATTTTAGCGTTATTATGAATGGAAAGGAAAGATTGACGTGTGTGTTGTTTTATATCTTATGGGAGTAAAGTGATTATCAATCATAAGTTAATCATATAGAAATGGATCCAATTCCCTCAAGTCTACTACGCGGAATGGAATGAAATAATCTCCATAATTTCTTATAATTATTAATTATTTTTTAACCACCTTCGACTGCTTCCAACTCCATTCCTTCTCTATTATCAATTATGATACTTTTTTAAATTAATTAATTAATTATATTTAAATGCGTGGTTTATTTTTAACTATTAGAAGATAAGAAGAATGATAAGAAAGAAAACCAGCAGGAAAGTCTACATATTTTAAATAAACATTAATTAAAAATGAGTGCTTGACATCCTCACCGAGCTTTTGTACAAACTTTCTCTGTGCCTGCCTTTTTGGCTGTTGTTGTGCTTCATTGTATTTTAAAATGCAATATTTGAGGTTTTCCCAAAAAGATTCTAAAATTATGACGACATATTCTGAAATAGAGCCTATGACTTTTATATAAGAGAAAAATTTTCAGAACTGAATCTGCTGTAATTGCTGAGATAATTGCAGATTTAATTAAGAGTTTTCTCAAGTCGCCCCAGACTCTTGCATCTCGTCGCCTTTGCATTCTCTCCTACGCACAAGCAGAAGCAAAAAACATTGCATGAGCCGAGCTGAAGAAACAATGCCTTGCGTGTAGCTAGTTTGCTGACAAAAATGATTGTTTCGCAGAATAAAGAATTCGCTTTAAAGTCATCATTAAAGTTTAAAGTTAATGGAAGGCCCAAGTTTTTTTAGACTGTTTTAAATAAGTCATTATGATTTAAGATTACTAAATAAAATTAAAAATATATTCCTTGTGACGGTTAATGTGCTTCTGGCTGGTTTTATTTCGACAATATTTATTTTACTTTTACTTGTAATTGTGCTTTCAATTTTAATTGTAAATTAAATGTACATTTTTGTTTAAATTGAGGAATAGTGCATAATACAAACTTTCGATTTAATTAGATATTTAAATTGTTTAAAATCTGGGAAGATAGTGAACCGACTTGAAGACCTTGTCCGGAACCTCCTTCCAATATTGGCGAATGGTACAAGGAGCAGAGCGGGTGCGGAGGCTAAACATTTTGAGATTTGGAAGGAGCTCCCAAATGGACCGGAAGTTGGCCCAGGCGTCCTCGCGTTCTTCATCCTCATCATACCTTCCATCCCAAAACTTTTGAACGGCGACCCGAAACTCGTGGAATGGATTATCCCTCGCCGCCTCCTCCTCCTTTCTCTCGCCACCGCCATCAAAGTGAATGGTTAGGTACTGGAGGGAGGGGAGCCCCTTCAAAAACCGGAAGTGGATTGAGTCCGTGACAGTCAGCGTGAGATCCTTAATGGATGGCAAGGTTAGTAGCGGGTTCCAAGGCTGCTCCTCATTCCAGCAACAAATCCTCAGCTGCAGGCATTCCAGGTGGTAGGGCTGTAGACTTTCCAGAATCTCGCCGATAACCAATCTTCCGCCTACATGAAGCCACAGTTTCCGAACGTGTGGGCTTATGATTTCCCGCAAAACTCCATCCAAGGCAAGAGGGTCCACGCAAAAAAGCTTGAGGTCGATGAGGGAACTGTAAAACAGTGGCGGGGATTTGTGGATTCCAATACTCCGGATGGACGAGGACATGCAATGCCTTGAGCTTATCCTGACTTGTCAAGGTCCTGACGAGCCAGTTGTAAATATCCGTAAAGGGAAAATTGCCGAGGCCGAGAATGTCCAGTTTCTCCAGCTTGAAGGGCATTACAGGAATGGGACCAATGCCGGCGGCCAGACTCTCGGGCACCTTCTCCTTATCAGCAGCCACTCTGCAAAATGCGACCAGTTCCAGAGACTTCAAATTCGGAAGGAATGATAAGCAGTGTAGTAAAGGCTGGAGCCATTTCCGGACAACGCGTTCCTTACCGTCAGGATTTTCATGGAAGGAGCGTACCGTCAGGTGCCAAATCTGATGTCCATGTTGCTGAAAATAGGGCACCACGTCCAACAGGTCACAAAAGCGATACGGATCGTCCCGATAGAGATTGGCTTCAAGGCGCACCGCGCGACCAGGAAATGGATTGTGTTCACGATCACCTCCGTTACTGATGATATCCGCAACTCGAGACTGGGTAAACTTGCGAAAGTTGGTGCTTATCTTTGGAAAGCTGGGGCAGGTGAAGCGCTGGTCCGTGGAGATTCCGAAGTTGACCAGTCTGGAGGATTTGTAGGGCAGTGGATGAGGATTTGTCTCGAGGATTGTTCCAAAAGCGGTGCTCCAGCGTTTTGAGACGAGGCGAAGTTGGATGTTTTCCATGGGGTCTAAATGCTTGGGCATGAGGAGTGGCAGGACCTGTCCGATAAGCCAGCCGAACTCCTTTCCAACGGACAACGGCTTCAGCTCCTGGAAAGCAGTAAAGAGGTTCACAATGTCGTTCGAGTTGTCCATCAAAAGCACGATCTCCTCCCACATCTGAAATTATACAACATTCAAAAAAGGCTGCATTATTAGCAATCAGTTTAATTGTACATTAAGTAGCAACTTTTATTAAGAAAATTGTGGGGATAATTATTTACCTCCAATGGAAAAACTTGAAGGGCTCCTCCGCAAGTGGAACCGCCTCTCTCTTTCTCCCGTTGATCATCCATTCTGTGAATGAGAATAAAAACGCCACACGCTTTGTAACCTGAAGAACTAAAAAAACAGAGACACGAGTTAATATTTAAACATTTAATTAAAGTAATTACAAATTAATACCAAAACTTTATTTTAGAAGTATTTTATTTTAGAAAATCAACTATCACCTGTCACCTGATGCCTGAACCAATTAACTTTTTAACTTTCAGTAGACAGTGTCTACTAGACACAAAAGATACTATTAAAAATGAATCGTGAGATATTCGTGCCAAAATTAATGTTGAGCCTAATTTTATTGAAGCAATTAGTTAATAAAATTGCGAATGTGCGAATTGCGGAGCAGGCGTGCATTTTATTGTTGTTTCAGACGACCTGATTCCAGCTGTTCGGAATGACCTAGACGAACAAAGTGATTCACGACACGACAAGCCAACCAACCCAATAGAAACCATGGCTATAAAAAGTCTTGCCACGAAAAATCTAAAATTATGACGATAAACTAAGAACAACGAGCGTCTACAGATTTCATATTAACAAAAATAATTTCAGACTCGAGTCTCCAGTAATTGTTAAAGTAATTACAGATTTAATTTGGAGTTTTCTCAAGTCGCCCCATAATCCTTGCATCCTAGTTGGCATTCTCTAATCTCTACACGCACACGCATAGCGTAGCACCAATACATTGCATGGGCTGAGCTGAAAAAACAATGCCGTCCGTATAGCAACAATAGCAAGTTTGTTGACTAAAATGTAAATGTAACATGTAACCATAAATAATTATCTCCTATTCCATCGTCCCCTCTAACAATTAGATATTTTATTTTGATGAATTTTAGAACTCGTGCAATGGTTTCTCACAATCGGCGTGAGGATCCGTGTTCTGAAAGGGCACCTCATCCAACAGGTCGCACAGGCGATACGGTTGTATTCTAAATCAATCAGTGTGTTTTGGTTGTTATATAACATTTCAAATTTGTGTTTCCAGTAACTTTCGAGATAATTACAGATTTATTTTCCACTTTTCTCAAGTCGCCCCAATCCACTTGGACGTCACGCCTGCCTGTATTTCTTGCGTCAGTAATTAATATAAAATGAATCGAAAAGGGCATACTGAACGTACGTTGTCGACTGACAAAATCGGTATAATTATTTTACCTGATTTTGCTCGTATCTTTACTGAACACTCCGCTTGCAGGAATATGACCAATGCCTCCATTTAACGTTTACAGCGCTGTTCCACCGTGGCCTGGTTAAACGGACGTTGAGTAACTGAATGTGCACTTCTTCAACTGTATAGCAGATTGCATAAGGGGTCCACAATCACAGTGGTTCCTAGCCACTTCCAGGCAAATGAGATCGCCAGATCACGGCTGCCTAACGGGACAAGTAGTCCCCCCGAGTAGACTTTCTCTTTGACTAAATACACAAGCTCCTTTACTGAAATTGGAATACAGTTTAGAATTTATAATTATGGAAAATAAATTTCTAATTGCCTTAAGTCCCAGAAAGGTTAACACGTCGAGGAATAATCATTTCCAGGTTATACGATACTTTTTACTACAGGACTAATGGACTGGGTAAGTTTCATATACAGTAATAATTAATGAAAATCGTCATTGTTGGTAGCAGTTTTTTATATTAATTAATTGACAATTTATAAGCTACTTTGTTTTATTAATCTTATATCTCTGCGATCAATTTATTTGTCACGCAAAGACTTGAGCATAAATGTTTTGCCACTCGTTCGTTTATTTGTCGGTCTGATTTTATTTTCGCTGTCGAGCAGGCGGACCACTTTGGATCCGCGAATGTGTATTTGTACCACTGTCTAGTGGGAACCGGGTCCACAGCTACTGTCGTCTCGTCTCAAGCCACTTGCTGGGAAATGAAATCGAGACAACACAGTGTCTGAACAAGTAATTTATTTTCTTTGGTGCTGGAATACTGATAGTGGCGTCGCATCTGATTGAATCTATGGACAGGATCAAAACCGGTTGCTTCTTATTTCTGGATGTAAATTGATGGTGTCAGTATTATATATCACGTGTAATAAGTAAAGATTCCATGAAGAAATGACCATAATTGGCCATACCTAAAAGATTGCAAAATAATCCAAGAAGATACCACTCTACCTTTGTCCAGTAACGTTGACGTCACAATTTTTCTTCTTTAAACACCGGAATATGTTCAACAACAACAGGCAAGATGCAATGAAGTTACTGTTGAGTAATTTTCTGATAAATTTTGAACATATTTTGATCCCTTGAAAATACACAGAATCTGCAAATTCAGCAATGCAATTAATTATCGTAACTTAAAGTTGACGTATCGGTTCACATAATCCACATTTATAATTTTCTCTTTAAAACCAAAGTTAGCCGAACCGAAAAATAATGCGCAAAGAATTTAATTCATCATATCTTATTAACGGCTACACAAATTTCATTACTGTGGAATCCAAAATATTACATATTTATAGTGTTCTTTTCAGAAACTTGCTGAACAGCATAATTTTAAAGATTGTGAAGTTGTGAAAATTAAGACAAGTAGTGCTTAGATAATTCGTAATCTCGCTAAGAATACTTTAGAACCGCGGCATAAATGTCAATTATTGCTATTCACAAATATGGAATGAAGGTGAACTAAAGCTTATATAGTTATGATTAAGCGTTCCTATGTAGAAAAGTTAATATAAAGTGGAACCACAGAAAATTTAATTTATTGTGATTCGATATATGATTCCGTCAACATGTCAATGTATGGAAAAGTGTCATATGATTTAGACAATTCCCGTCCATTTGTAATTCCTGCATAAATTTTCGCGAAACATAAGTAGCATCCGTTTTACACAATTAATCCTTGTATAGTGTACGTTGAAATTAATTTCATTATCTGCATCACGTCAATCACTGAAATAAATAAGTAAGTGGAGGTTGAACATTTTCGACCTTACTTACATTGCATTAAATTTGCACATATGAACCAGGGTTCTCATCCATGGACCTTCTCAATATCTAAAGACTTTCCTGCCAGAGAATACGTGGAATGGCATCAGTGAACATCAAGTAAAAAATCCATTTTGCCAATTACAAATACAATCATTTCATCAAAAGTCAAATTGTTATCAGTGAATTTGCGTACATCCCTAATTACTACTAAATAAATGAATACTTTTGGCTCTCATATCCTTGAAAACCAGCGCCATGTTATATTGTGCGGGATCAACATTATTATATTTAAAACTGTTTCGTATATAAGATTTCAGGCTTTCGCCAGTAAAAATGGAACCCCTTGGAACGAAAATACAGCCCTGATAGATATTGCGTCAGATCATCAGATTCAAGTACTGATACTACTGATTTTGATTTTGGCAATTCGATGTTGTTAGTAATGAGAAATGGGTTTTTTTATCAAATTTAAAGTGCACAAAATTATTTCAATTAATGCTTCCGATTTAATAGGACGTGGTATTTCCACAATCCGAAAGGTGAAGTCAACTTATAGCTTATAACTTATACCGTCAAATAACAGCAACAAAAGCACACGTATTACATAAAGTAATATTAATCGGAAATGTAAACCATATCGTTTTAATTATATTGATCACAATAAATTTTTACAATTACGTCTTTCATAATGGTCTAATCGTAAGTTAGACCGTCTAACCCTTATAACGAATGCAGAATGCAAAGTTGAATTTTAAAGACCAAATAATTTAATAATTCTATAACCATGCAGCGTGAAAAGAAGGAAGAAGCTAAATCTAGGAGAATTACAGCAGGATACTTACACACTTACTGTATAATTAATTTTGTTGGCCTTTCACCCCAACGCATCAAAAACAAGGTAACAACATGACCTAATCTAATCGTTCCATTCGAGCAAGATAAAACCCAGCAGCCATTAGCCAACTTCGTTTAATAAATGACCCACTTCACGACATTTCGGAGCTGATTCGCCAAACTCTGACAAAATTGCATGACTTTTATTTTACTTTACTTGATAAACTCCCTGTGATAGGTTCATAAAATTCTATCAAAAACCCAAATTTACTTAATAGGGTCTAGAGCAAATAAACCGTCGATGATGTTTATATTATTTCTTGAAATGGAATGAAAGTGAATTGAATCATTCCAAGTGTCAACTATATACAAACGGAATCTTGTAGTCAATTCGTGTTGCATGTGCGATTATCATTGATAATTCTAGTGCTAACATGCATGGTATCCATGGTAAACAAGATAACCTTGATGTACAATACTCTAAAGTACGTTATGCACTAGTCGACTCGTGTGGAGATAAAAATCAACGTTTTAAGCCAATTGATACAAACTCTGAAGAATCCAAGACGATAAAATTGTCACGTAATGATATAAAATGGATTAACATAGTTAGCGCGTGAACGAAAGTGTCCCACTGGTTCAATAAAAGGGAAAGTATATAAAACCCAGGGGTCGTCACAAAGTCAAAGCTTTTAGAAAAGACAGGGCGGTCAAGTGAATACTTATCAAATAATTTGATTGCCTTTCCTTCCAGTTTGCTCCAGTTTGGGGAAACACTTCAAGTCATTAATTTTACAGCAACCGAATTTTGGTGTTTGATTGTTTTCGGACAGCATTGTGAATACCAACTAAATACTCGTTCGCGGATAATTCGTGTTTTAAATTCCAAGAATGGTTAGGGTAACACAAGTCAACTTACTTTCCATTCCCATGTCTGCTTTATACTTCCTCGCCGGTTCGTCATGCATGACAGATTCATATACACAGTCGTTATCAGCGCAAGTCAAAGTTTTCTTCGAGCATTTTGTTAACTGCCAATTTCTTCTAAATGTGAATTTTACCGGAAAGAAGGACGAAACCTGGACTACGCACAATCCACTTCTCGATTACTATTTCGGCCAGTCGGCATTCATGCTCCGTTACCATTCATTCATCCTTCTTCAAGAACCGAATGAAACCACATTTCCACGATACCAACAGCATTCACGAAGATTTTCTGTTTGTGCAATTCAGTTGCTCTTCCCACAATATCCGTCCGTACCAGTTTCCAAAACGGAAGCCAACTTCATTCCACCTGATTACTTATGGATAGTATACGGACCGCCCGGTAGAAACGAAAATAATGGCGAAAGGTTCTTAAAGCATACTTTGGGCATTGGCTCCCTAGCGAATGTGGATCATCCGTCAATGCTCTTTGTTATCTCTGATTATCAAACCGTGCATTTGCTTTGCTTAAGCTGTACCACTGGAAATAGAATGATGCCGCTTGAATCGGCACCATTCTCTACAGAAATTGATATCAATGCTTATTTCAAAGCAATTTGGCGCATCACGCACAAAAATCTGAATGGAGCTGCAATTCACACCATGCTAAATCTAGGACCGAGCAAAGCTGTCATAAAGTGGAACTGTAACATTCACAAAGGCTACGACGTAGTCCCAGCAGAATGCTCTATGTATACACTAATAAGCGTTCTTAACATTACCACAATAAATGACAGATCCCTTGCTGCGTCAAATAAAACTAAACCGCAGGGACTTTTGTACCACGGAATCCTAATTACCAATCTAAACGTAAAATGGATGAATGGGAAACATTTGTACATCCTCAATTTTGGATTTAAGGTAGAGCCGTACGCGTACATTTTGGTTTTGTCCGAAGCGCCGACAAATTTTTCGGCAATTCTTCAACCGTTCGAAATGCAAACGTGGGTCTACTTGTGCGTGTCGATTTGTTTACTGGGCTGCATATTTTCATTTAGTAGATGGTTATATTGTAGGAAAATATGTTTGGTTTGGCTATCCACAACGGGTGCCTTATTCGATCAACCCGTAACCAGTTTTATCTTTGCAGATAAAAAGGCACTAGTTCTTGTTTTATGGTCACTATGGAGCTTGGTCGCCCTAACAATTAGCCAAGCTTACAGAGGTACGCTGTACTCGTTTCTGTCAAATGCGCAAGCAATTTATATCCCGGAAAACTTGCACGATGTTGTACAATGGGAGCCACCTCTTTTCACACAGCTGGATATCACTGCGGCTAATGTAAACCACAAAACGAAAGAGTTCGTCAACTATAAAGCGTCCATGTTGAAACAAGGTTATTTGGAAATGTTCGAAAAGGACAATTTTACCAATAACTCTAACGGCAGTACGTCGGCTTATGAGCAACTTTATAGAAAACTGGAATGGGTTGGAGGCACAGCAGGATCTCTAACCATGAGCATAATGGGAGACCGCCATTTATTCAATCCACATTCAAACACATGCTTTAATATTCCGTCAAGTTTTTTCTTTATTGACAGGTTGGAGCATACAAATTTGTTCAAAACTCATCTCGTATACTTCACATCCAACTGGGTTTCTAAAGTTGTCCCAGTACCAGTTCTAATGAGTCGTACGGCTTGGGTTGTAAAGGAAAACTATATATTTCCTAGACTCAATTTTGTAATGGCTCAGCTGGTGGAATCAGGATTGTATGGCAGATGGGATAGGTTCTATAGGATGAACCAAATCGTGAACGAAATTACCAAAGTTGCAACTAAATTATTGCGCCAATTCGGAAACGAAACGAGCAAAGATTTGGGACAGATCGATATGAAAGGAATGCAGAACGGCTTGTCTTTGAATACATTATTCCATTACGTTTATATGAACGGGGACTATAATGGGCTGGAGGTGACGGGAACTCTACCACGCAAAGTTTACTCGAAAATCTTTATGTATATTCAAATCTGCTTATTAGTAACTTGTGCTGTGTTCGTCGCTGAAATTGTATTGTATATTATAAAATGTTAAGGTATTGGAAGGAAAAACTATCGGCGGGGTACTTAAAAAGAAGTCACAATAATAGTCATGGGAAATACATAAAGTTGGCGGTAACGAATTTCAAGTACTTCAACTATTTCAACCTACTATGACCAAATATGGACTGCGGTTCACAGAGTAACAATCAAATTTAATTTAAGGGCAGTTACAATGCGCATATACCACTGAAAATTTTAATCACGATGATGCTTAAATGTTATATAACTTTTAACTTTACCTTGCATTTTCTACGTTCAAATAAACCCTGCTGCAATTAACTTTACAAGTTGTTTTTCATACTACCGTTTCGTTCCTAAACGTTCACTTAACGTGTTGGAAAGTGAAATTAATTTCGGTGGTACTTGCCTAGAGTTGACGTCAGTGACGATCACATGACATGACGACGACATATTACATCAATACTGCATGAATTATATTATACGTCCAATGGAACACCAAGACCTGTTAGATGTTCGTGTTGTCTCTCAATTATGGAACGCTACCTGTAGTGTTCCGCTACTGACAGTTCAGATTGAACTGTCAGTTCAATAGTTAAATCAGATAGGGACTAGATTTATACACAATTGTTTCAACAAATTTGAAATTTTATCTCAATTTGCATTGCCTCATTTCTGTGTCCTTGGCAGCAATGATAAAATGCAATATGCTGTGACAGCATGAAACCAAGAAATACAGAAAAAGAAGTAGTTACCTACTTCGCGGATTCTCAAACATGACTGCATTAAATTAAGTGCATTGTAAATACCAAGGAATAGAAGATATCTTCTTCGTCTTACATCGTGAAAATACTAACAATTCAAACAAATCCCTCGTGTAATTTTTGTTGACCTGTTAACTAGTAATAAGCGTTCTGGACGATGAATAAGTTGTGATGGCATCAAATCCTTTACCAAAATTCCCACCGAATTTCCTCAGTACAATAAAAATTAAATTATCGCCATTTTATCATAAAAGCAGTCAAGATTTCTTTCTTTCTTTTATTTAAATATCACAAGATTGATCGGAGGAAAATAGATGGTGTACTTTGCCGACAAAATTATGTCCGCGGGAACAAATGAAATTTCTTTACCCGCATTTATGAATAAGAGACAATCATATAACGAATTTCATTTTTATTGATCTATTTTCTGCAAACACATCTGTCTCGTATCTTCAAAATAACTTTCTAATAGCAAACACTACACAACATATCCCCTAGAATCCGACGACACGACCTGTTAAGCATCGAATCCATTATTACCGGTAAGTACGTTGTAATAGCACCCGTGTCAATCAATTGTGGAATATTAACATTTCACCTGATTTGAGATTCGAGTGAAGATTTGGATGAAAATTTATTCCTGTGACCAAACTTGAGAAATTTAAAATAATTTTGTCTCTAATTTTGTTTATTTTGTAATTACCCCTTGCAATCTGAAATTACTGGACTATTAGTAGTAGCAGTCACATTTCAAGTTAGAAACAAAAAATGTCAGTTTTACATTAATCGTTGATCTTGAGTAGGTGTTTTAGTTTAACTGTGAATATATTGGTATGGTGCAAGGACATTTTATGCTTAATGTAAATTACATTTACTTATTTAGACATTCATGATATCACAGTTCTTGCTGATTTGGTGTCCAGTTAGGAGAGCATGCTTTCAGACGACTAACAGGGAATATCGGAAATAGGGAATTAAAATCCTAATCCTGTTTTGTTGTTACTTTGCGCCCGTTTGGGGGTTTTCCAAGATTAACTTTTACCGGAAGTTATGATTAAGGTGTAAATTTCGACATACGTAATTAACAATTGTGACGAGAATGATGTGTTTATTTATGTTGCAAACATTTAACAAGTGGAATTACGACCAGTAACAATTTTCATGAAATTGTATGGTAGGTAATTATTAGTTACCCACTAAATTTTGGTTATGACTAATCTCACAGTTTTGTTTTTCTACGTTTACCCATTTCCTTCCTGTTATTAACTACCGGAAGCATGAAATGCTTGAAAGGGAGTTATAGCGATTGATCTGTTTGTCTGTCTGTTTGTCTGTCTGTCTGTCTGTCTGTCTGTATGTCTGTCCGTCAACACTCTAACTCCGGTTCGCGTTGACGGATTTGGCTCAAATTTGGTACACATATACATTGGCATAAGGGGATGATCCCTATTGATTTTCAGCCACGCACCTCGTCACTGACCGGAAGTAGGGGGGTCGAAGTGGAGGGTGGTGGTGGGTGACCAAGTCGTCAAAAATTTTTATTGTGTGAATCGATAGACGAGTTCAAGGCGATCATTTTTTGCCACGGCACCATGGGTCAATTCGGTCACCTGGCGGTGGTGAGGGCCGTGGAAGGTATGGGGGCCCCCAGTTGTCAAAATTTTTTATGCTATAAATTGATGGCGATGCTCAAATTGAGCCTCAAAAACGTACTATAATGGTCAAATGTCATCAAAATTTGCTATTTTTGCATTCATCACTTTTCCGGTAGTTATATATTAAAGGTTACACCTTACTAGTTCATTACAATAAACACTCACTAGATACCGAAGCTACCATAACTGCTATACACTAAAATCATCATTACGCTTGCATACTTTGTGCTGGCGCCAGTAACCATCAATTCTGTTGATCGAATTAAATATTAACAAACTTGGACAAATCAGTCCAATTATCACGATTTTATCAACTAATTGTAAGTTCAGAACGAACAATGTAATAATTCTAAATAGTTTTGATTATGCTTTCGTCAGTTTACGCTAAGAAAACGAGAGTATATAGTTTGCGTTATAACAAACTTTTATCTAACCTTCCCTGCAAATGTGCAACAAAAGGTGAAATATTTGTACTTTTGCCCCAATATTTTGTTCAGTAGTTGATATAGACGATTCTCATAAGAATTAGTTTACTATCATGCAAAAGCGTTAACCCTACAAATTGCGATTTGTCTTTGATAAATAATATTTTAACCTTTGAAAAAATATTAAATTATCGCTAACTACCTTTATATCCTTAATATCACAGATTGTATGTTGGGTAAGGTCAAGGCACCGGACTGAAATAAAATACCTCGTTGATAGTTGTTACGAAATGTTGACGTCAGTGATCTTCAATTAATTGTTTTAAATTTGTGTTGCCAGGATCGGAGAAAATGAAGTGCCGTGCTCATCCAACGCAGCGCCAGACTCGACCAATTGTTGTAATCCAATTGATGCGCAACGACGTTAAATTATTTGTATGTCATTATCATCAATTTTTTAAAGATCTTATTGAACTGTTCCTTTGATATTTAGTTAATATTATTAACAAATATATCGTGTATTTTTAGCGGCGCTGACAGACGAGCGAACCCACTTTCCTTACCTTGACTTCACTTCGCCAATGGACCCATGGGATTCATCATGAATCATTCATGGACGCTAATGGAAAAAATTAAAGTATTTAAAGGAGTAAGTAAACTAGATTTCAAACAGCTCTGACTAAACCACCCTATTTCGTACATCTTCAATTCAACGATATCCAATTCCAAGAAGTGGAGAATTGATAGTAAATACCATATGAAATCAATTTAATAACGACCTTAAGATTACAGAGAATTTCCCAAAATTACTCAGCAGAAGTCACTCACTGGCGCAGATGAGTGATTTCATGAGTGCTACGGTGGGTGATTTGGCACTCGTGAGCCTCTCCACGAGTGACTCTGGTTTCACTCAACTTTCTATGACTTTTGTATCAAACTGCCCCAAAATAACGGGCGGGAAAGTGAATTCGATGCTAAATTCATTCGAGTGAATGCATTTTTGAGTGCCTGTAAATCTTAACGAAAAATTTCCGAATGCCTACACTCAGACGAGTTACTCCCGCTGAGTGACTTCCCCGTGAGTGATTCACTGTAATCTTAAGGTCCTTAATAATAACGCACTTTTTCAATTCACTTTAATCGTGCTTTATGAGTCATTTTATTTAAGACCATTCATCTGTGTTAAAACTAAAACACAACCATTTGTGTGCCATGTGAACTGCTTTCAACTAACTAAATCCATTGTTTCTTGTTGATCAGCAGCGGTGGCATCATTTAAGATCATCTATTAAATTAGTGATTCTTTCAATGTTGCATTTAGGGTTTCCCTGAAGAATTCAATCGCATACACAGAAAACGTACCAGGAAAAATTGCTGACTTGTTGCGGTCATCAAAATTTTTGACGTGACCCGCTTGGATACGCGTATCGTGTTAAATATGTGGATGTAGATAAATCTCATAGAAGTAAAATCCAGCTAACTAATATGTTACACCTTTAGCCCATCACCATACATTTTGTCGCTAACCACGGAACATGTCAGATATGCCCCATTCCAAAGAGTAAGTCTAAACTGTAAATCTCAAAATGGCGTGAATTTGTATTGCAATTGTTAATTGCAATTCGTACTCAATACCATTATCTTTAGTCAAAAAGAATAATTACTCCAAAGCTGTTTATTGACAAAACCAACACTTGTACATAAGTACATACCATTTAAACAATCAGGAGTGCAGAAAAGATGGTGCATTATGTTTATTATGTACTCCGGTACATTTACCCGAAAATATTTTGCTTCGTAATTCCTCTGGAAAGTCCTTCGTTTTATTAAAGTATGTAAGAACGCACCTTTCCATCAAATAACTCGATAGTCGCCGCACAATAAGGATGTTTAAAATTATATGTTTTGTCAACATCGTATTTTAAAATATGGTTATACACGTACTTCAGAGTCCCAATTGTCCCCAATCCTATCGTCTCCGTTGTGCTGTTTCAACGTTACATCTACCAATTTGTGCTGCCACAAGTTATCCCGTGTCAACCAGAGTGGGTCCACAATTACTGTCGGAAGCCACTTACCGGGAAATGAAATCGCAAAAGTGGCTCCGCGACAATTACTGTGCATCCAGATTTTAGTCGCTGGTACTACAATATTTCCTACGGCGTCCGGTTTAACGTAGAATGGTGCTACTTGTCACCCTACTACCATTTTTAGCCTTCTTAATCTCCTTTGCACCAGTCATTCCACATTTCACATAAGTCTAAATAAAGTAAATATAATTATAAATACCAAGACAAAAATTCGACAGTTGCCCAACAATGCAAAATGGGCTAACAGTTTGCTTTTCTGGACGTGAATTAAACTATGTAACTCTTTAAATTAGTGTAATTTTCCAATCAGCAAACGGAACCTGCGAACCTCAAATTAATTTCAAAACTGTCATCTCTCATTTGGTTAACAATCTGTCTGGAAAATGATGACCTGTCTCAAATTAAACTCTTCCTTATGATTGAATAAAATCTGTGGGCGTTAGTAACCATCAAACTGTGTCAAGAAAATTTTATTTCAGTCACCGTCAAAGTTTATCAGATGTGAAGGGGTGATTACATTACGCAGTAACAAATCAACTGTATTCGTTTTGTAATGAAGTTTAATTAGGGGTTTCAAATACATTCCATGAATAACAGGATACTGCAATACTTCCTCTGGAGGGGTCAGAAAATAATTAAAACAGTTTTTAGCCTTCCCGGATTTTGAGTTGGCGATTCTGTATTGCTATTGATTTTCAAAATCGGATGATAATTGAAAAAGTTGTGCAACTTTCAAGTTTAACATATTTAGCATATGATTTCCCCGAAAACTATGTGCTGGGCTCATGGGCCCACGACGCTGTGTATGTTACTGTTACTACAGTATGTAACTGTTTTACTCCACAAGTCAGGCATCTAACAATAAAAAGTATAAACATAACGTAAAATTCCCCCTTCCGGTTTTTAGTGTTCCCGATGATTGATTAAACATTAGAGTGACACAAATGTGGAAATATTTGTTGTGCACTTCCAGAAATAATAGGTTCAATAATTGATGTGGAATCTACATTGTAGATCGTTCTCAGAGGAGTGAAATTCTGCCTACTGCTATGTAACAGCTTTAAAGCCGCATCTTCCATTTTGACCTTGAAACAAAATATCGAGACCGTTAGATATCACTAACTCCAAGGTTAATTTTCGAGCTCAATTAAAAACCATTAACGCACAAATACACAACAGAGTTTGTTGTATATTAATGCTGTTGGTGAAAGTGAATACGTACTGAACACGTAGCAATCATTTTACATTATACATTCTGTAAAATGAGTCGAATTACCACTAATTTACCAATATCGATGTATCAATTGAAATATTATTGGCAAATATTTACAATGCTGCGTTAATACTTTTTAACCATTTATAACCGTTCGAGTTTATGATTTCGCCATTATCAGAAAGTGGACAACGACAACCTCCAGGAGTTGATAAAGCAGATATCCATAAATACTCCGAAAGGCGCACCTGGGCAGGAATAGGATAACTGTCCAAACTACCTTTTCCTGGCGCAGGGAATGGTTATTAGACAAATGATCCCCAAAAAAGCCATTGTAAAAGCTTTTCAAAAAAGAAACGGTTTGTTGCGTAAATAAATAAATCGTAAAGTTTGATCGATTGATTTAGCATAGCGACGAAATCCTGATGAAATTTTCAACGCTCACGTCAAGTCCGTTCAGAATGGACTAATTATAAATATTTCTCCCATACATCGAAAAGCAAGTAATTATAAAGCATTTAGAATATGTTCTGATGAGTCTTCAAAGTCCTTCTAAAGCGTTCAAGTGTTTTCATTCTGCGCACAGATCTACATGTCTTATGGATTATATTTGGGAACGAACCAATAAAATATTTACAGCATTTCGTCAATTACACGTCTTTTAGAGCACCAATTCTGGTAAATATTTCAATGTGACAAGGCGAAGGTTGAGAAGCAACACAATATGCTTTCCAAAAGGATTTATTTGAATGTAAAGTCCACCAGTCTACAAAGTTTTTACATAATTTCTGTTACATAGTTACGACAGCAGGAATTCGCATGATATATGATGGCAGAAGTAATGGGCTATTTATCTGATTAATTCAAAACACAGGCAAAACAAGTCCCTAGATGTTGAAAATAGTAAATAACTTATTGAAATCAGAACTTCACATCAGAAATCAAACCATCATGAAACGTCAAGGTTAGCTACAGTTCAGTTAATAATAGTATTTGGCATTTGCCTGAGAATAAACCTTACATCTACGGGTTATAGCGAAGCAAGTTACCGTATATCATTCATAACTGTTTTCCCGAACATTGTTTGGGAACATTGTCGCGAGTGTGGTCTATCAGCATTTATAGAGGGACTTAACAATGCTTTTCAGTGAAAACTTACTAAAGTCGTTTAAGGATCACTTGAAATTTCACAAGAAAATCGGAAATCCTGTCTTTACTCTCACGTACACAAAGTGTCGTTATTCCTTAGTCCTCAATCCGCCGACAAGGCGTCAGTATTTCAAAATGTACCAATACATTTTTCTTGTGGTTGTCTTATATTTCCAAACATTGTACGGAATGAAGCTGCGTTCTCATTTATTAAATCTGGAGAGTATCATGTTGTCCATTGGCCTGAGTTCAAATTCATTGATCTGCTATTTCGCCATGAAACGATGTCATATGATGGCCGAGACCTTCAACTTACTTCTTCAATTTGAAAGGAGACATTTGCGACGTAAGCCTGAATGCAGTTGTAAGTCAAATCTTTAAACGGATAACAGTTAATGAAAATATTTTAGGGTGCTCCTGGATCAAAGACATTTCCTTGACGAAATCTCAGAAACGCTTAATTCTTCTAACGCACAAGTTTTCAATGATGTGCCCAATACTAGCGACAAGTTGCTACGTTGTTCAACGATTGATGGATAGCTGTTCTCCAACAACCTTTGCCTACTTTACGATGAAGCATTGCTCTTTTCCGACAAACGATCCTGGAAGTATGCACCTCTCATTGGATTCAATTTCAAAGCTGACGTTAATTTCCCTGTGGACGTCATGGCTCATGTTTGATCTGCATCCTCTTCTCTTTTTTGCTATTTACAAAATGTGCCTCGTTCCCGCATATTGCTTTAGCTACTACGTGAAGTATCTTGAGATCTTAAGTACTCGTCAATATATAAGCTGTTCCAATGGAACTGAGAAGGGACGCAAGGTAGGTTGTAGATCAAACTTGTTTGCTGGATACAAGGAAATTCAAATCTTCTGCAATTACTACAATTTGGCTCAAGACGATAGCATCATATTGGCAATCTTGAACTGGGCACTTATTTGCTTCATAATTTGTTTGTACGCTTTGATTTCAAATGGCTCTGTACTGCCTAAACCAAAATTTGCCTTGTTCTTGGCATTGTTTAGTGGTTCGGTGTTTATCATTGCGGTTTGCTTTGGAACATTTGGAATGGTGTACGGAGATTCGTCGAAATTGTTGAAGTACTTTAAAACAGAAATATTTCCAAAGGTACAGAGGAAAGAAAAGAGATGTTTTGTTCGAGAACTGGCATCGGTACAACCTTTGAGATTCGTTTGGGTAGTGTTAATTATGTTTACCAGTTGACGACGATTGTACTCCTTGACTTTTGCTGCAATCACGTCGTTAGTCTCCTGCTGTTGTAAACTCCAGTAGATCGTACTTACGATTAGTACACGTAATAATAATTTATAATTTATATCAAGAAACCTTGGATACCGGGTTCTGCCGTTATGCTGCCATTGTGGTGTTGGTACACAACAGGAATCCGCAATGCATAATGTCGTTCGGAATCCCATTGTGACGCTAGGTATTCATATATCCGAATTTCCAGTGTTCTTAAAATCACAATATTCATTAATCCCAAATTGAGATGGAGAATGTTATCCAGAATTATGAGGAAGTGTGCGTTCTCAAACAATTTCATAACGCCCGTGTTGTCTACATCCATTTCTTGCAATATACAACTGTCAGTTTAAGAAAAGTATTTCAGTCCGTCACATAGTTCCATATGGTTGCCATGTTAAAATGGATTCGTGGGAAAGGTCACCTTGGCAAGGTGCAATTGAGTATCGTAAGGTAATGTACTCGTTTGCCTTTGTTACACACGGAATTCTTGTGGAAATTGAAATTAGCGAAAGTGCCGCAAATTTTATCTTGAATGGCATTTCGGGGTGATCAGTAGTGTTTATTGTACAATCAGATCAGGAAAAATGAATGCGACATTGCATTCTAAACTTTGCATGCGACATTTTTTCGTAGTAACCTACCAACATATCCACATTTCACAAAAAATTGCGATATTGTTGCCAAAAGTGGCAATCGGCCGAAAAAAGTTGTTCTAATAAATAACCTAGATAAATGCGAGGTTTAAAAATGTGCAAACACATTTCACATTCACCATTGGCTATTAGCAACGGCAATATTAGAAAGCAAATTTGCCACATGAACATGTTGAAAACAGTTTGTTGTGCTTGAAGTTTTATAACACATTTCAAGTGATCTCTCGACCCGTGCAGTGCAACCATATAGGTTGTTGTATAAGGACGTTTGCCGTGCAAGGGAAAGCCTGCGAGCCGAGTCGTGATGAAATTTAAGCATGAATTGTGTGCTGTCGTCGTTATGGAAATCCCACTGTCAAGTAAAATGCTACCTATTCAAAAGCTAGAGCTGAATGCTGATAAAGACATCATTACTTTATGGATGGTAATGAATGCTTCACCTTACTTCGCTACATTCATAATCCTTACAACCGTTCCAATATTTTAAGTGAGGTGCTCAGAACAACTTTTCGTGACGACAGCTGCTCAACATCCACTTAAAATCTTAAGGCTCATCACTACAACCACATATTCAGTACAGCAGTCATACTATTGACAACAAAACACCTGAATCACTTAGCACTCATTAAGCTTCACAAATAGAAACATTTTAGAGATTTTCCACCTAATATAATTGTTCACCTCCATAATACAGCCAGTTCTGATCTGTTCTGAGCCGATTTTGCTCCTGATACTCACTCACATAGGACTAATACCTTGCTCTGATGTACATGCCCAATCTGAAAGCCTATCGGAATCGGGTGTTTACGGAACGTGTAACGTATAATCAAGACAAACTTAATATCTCATAATTAATGAAAGGATGATATTATGATTCGTACATCCTTATCATTACCACCTAATGACCATGGCAAATCCGTCTGTTAGTAGGCTACAAATATATGTTAGTTATTAGAAGCCAGTTAACATCAAACCATAGCGTAATGTTGATGGCATAGCATGTAGTGTTTCATGAGCAGACAATTACGTAAAACATTTCATAAAAGTTATAGTGGGCCGTATTCGCAATAGTAGACTGAGTGTGACTGAAATCTCAAATACCGTAGTCACAAATTACTCCCCATACATTTTAAATGAGGAGTGAGTATCCACTTACACTCAATTCTTCTTACAGGCTGATTGCGAATACGGGACAGTATGTACAGAAAAACATTCTGCCTTCTGTCAGCTTGAACTAACAGTAAATGGATAAAAATAGTTGTGTTTCATTTCATTATGCAAAAGTTTATGTGATTAATGAAAGTACTTAAATACGAATATATTAAATATCAATAATTTCTAGCATATTCCTTCCAAGTTATTTTTCAAACGTAATTACACAAGCTTATTCCAATGTTATGGAATATTCCGTGGACACATTATGTCCTCTACGTGAGTTGTTTAACATCATTTATTCTGGAAAGTTGACTACTTCGATAGCTAACGCAGTTTCCAAAATATCAGATTCTTTTTTGTCCGCGTATGATCCTACTCCAAGCTTGTTTGCTTGCTGAGCCTCCAAACGAGATGATGGACGCTAACGGACTAACTATCTTTCTCTCTTAACTGTCACTCTCTTTAACTATCGCTGACTCAAATGACAATGACTTGACTCTTGACACAATCTCTTTCTTTGACAATTTAACAACAACTTTAACTTTTATTTCACTTTCAATTTCAACAATTATCAATCAACTACCATTTACAAATCTCTAATTATCCGTTTCCAATTAACTTTCCTACCATTAACTGTCTGTCTCCATTCACGCCATCACCCTCCAATGACCAACTGACTCTCAATTCGCTTTTCACAACAACAATCATGACAAAAACCAAAATGCACGCGTGACCTTTTCTTAAACAAACTACACGCAGCGTGTTACTACAACTACTGAAGCGTTCGGGAAAACCGAACGCTTTTACAAACTAAACTATACACAATTGCCGCAACATCATTGGTATATGCATGACGAACTAACCAAATTCAATTGAAAGCAACATTTATATATATATATGGTTTCCCTTATGTCCATGCAATTTGCATAAATCAAATTACTTTTAAACCTGGCGTATTAAAAAACTCGGCGTATCAAATTTCGGTATTCAATTTTATACTCCATAACCATATATGTAACTATGGACATAACTATTACATTTCGGGTAAACATTACGTGGCTGTTTTCCAACGGCTCGGCATTTCTGGTCACAAGCTTTGAGAGATTCCCGGCGTCATAACTCAAGTTGACACAAGTAGTTTAATTTCCCCAGAAAAAAACTCTCAATTTCAAAATGCCCACCGCTTTACTGTGGAAAACCTTCGAGCTCTTCGACACTACATATGGCAAACTGTATCTAAATGGAATTGCAATGGATGCCAAAAATGAAAAGTTTGTTTTGCAGAAAAACTCAGCAAACCTGCTTCCATATTGCATTTAAATTGTAGTAACGCTGCTGCAGCTACAAGTTAATTTCTTGGCTACATTACAATACATCTCCGACCCGAATACAATGCCATTTGTCCATCTAATTTATCCATCCATCTAATGTTTACAAGAAAACTTTCCGATTTGAAGTGGTTTCGAGACAACCGTTACTCCTGTGCATTTGCTCAAAAGGAGGCGTTTGAAAATGTTTCTTCCTTTTTGTTTTTCTTTGCCAAGCATCTATAACTATCGTGTAGATTAATTTATTTGGCCGTTACTTTTACAGCTTTAAATGAATGTGTAAAAAACTGGTTATCATAAAGCTCACGCTGCCCCTAAAATCTATATTATTAATACACAACTTGAAAATCGTTTGTACAGCTAAAAACTTTTTAATTTCTGGGCGTATAGAGCTGATCAAGGTGTCATTCGACTCCAAATTTAATGGCGGAGTGCAACGGGGGGTTGAGGTTGTATAATACACAACAGTTAAATTAATAATTCAGGTCAAAGGTTAATATCATGTCCAATTATTCTTTCGGGCTCAAAATTCTAAGTAGTAAAAGCTTCACTCGGCTAGCATTCTGCCGGCAAATGTCGGAGATGCCCATGTTTGAAATATGTATGTTATATGAGGTCAAAGGTCAAATTTGAAAATTAAGGGAAAACGGAAAATACGGTTATTTGTCTGTACCACGATAACGAAATGCAGTTTAGAACTGAATATTAATACTAAATTAAATGTAACTGAAATAGTAAATATGGGAAAGGTCACACTATTGACCTATTAGTGCATATGAACGAAGCCACCTGACCAAATTTTCATTTCATTCAAATTATAAAAAGAGAACGCAACAGTGGCCACTATGATGATTAATTGAAGTATTTACCAATCCGAATTTTAGACTAATTGGGACCAGTACGAGTGCAATTATTGAGTCTCAGCGTCCTTATTAAGGACGGGATTCCTAGTAAAACATTAATTCACAAAAAATTGGAATTAAACATATCAATAAGTTATTAGACAAGCATAGTATTTATCAAAATCATACATGACAGCAGATTTAAATTGTATGAGGATCCTCCAGCAGACAAGCGAGAGATAAAATTACTTTATTGATTCACTCACGTTTCATCTTGTTAACTGTTCATCGGCGCTGTGGAGTCTACTCCCAAAATTAAAAACGCATCAGTTCGAGGATTCCCGCTGCACACGTACCGCAGCGGAAGCGTTCCATAATCACCATGGTTTGAATCATTCTAAATGTTACATATATGAAATTATTTCCCTTGTTAGTTTATCTAATTAATTGTAGCCTTTCTTCTGAGTGAGATGTGCTTAGTTATTATTACTTTAGTCGAAACAGTTTGTCTTGTGCGCAGAAATATTTGAAATTTCATTAGAGAAAAATAAACACGTTCAGATAATTCTCACACTACCCAAAAAGAATGTAAAATTTTGAGTTAATTCATCATCTTCAATTTTATGTATTTGGAGCAAGGAACGCCGAGTTTAGTGGAAACGGCTACTGATTTTAATCGTTTTAATGGGAACACACAATTATTTTCCCAGTTAACTTACATTATTAAAATTATAAACTTTCTGATATCAAATTTCTTTTGTTACATATGATAGCTTTTGCGCAGAAGCTGCTTTCATGTGTACAGAAATATTTACAGAGAATAAATTTGTTGAGAGATGGATTTGTGAGAACACACCAACAGTTAAAATTTGAGTTAATTGACCGTTATCCTTTTAATTGTGTCATGCCATGTGTTTCATTTGTTCGTACTTGTACAACAGGTAAAATTTGTTTGCTGGTGAAAGTATGCATGCTTATTGTTAAGTAGCAAAAAGCTATTGAACTACTTTATGTGAATGTCTGTGTCTGTCCGTCCGTCTGTCGGCAGGATATTTCAAAATTACTCTATTTTTAATGGAGAATCTGAATACTATTTTCATTTTTCTCAACAAAAAAGTCGGATTTGGGTCTTTCCTATATGGCATGTACTCGCACTTCTGTTGTAGCTGGACCAGCTAAGCTGGTCCTAATTCCTAATGTCGTAAATAAATAACCTATATGTGTACGTGTCTCATCTAGCCCCATAACTAGAAGCAATTCAACTATTTAACCTTCCGCATATTCCCCCAATCTCAAGTAATCCGTTTCAGTGGTTTCAGTCTCGTCGGCGCCAAAGCAGGTTTACGTTTGAACAAGAATTCATAATACCGAATAGCCAGCTTTAGCGTTGCGTTCATCAGTCAGTCAGTCAAGCTTCAGCCAGCCGCTTTGTTTACACTTTACACGTTTTCATTCGAGGAAATGTAGGTGCACAAAAGCTGAAAGCCAGTTGAAATTATAATATCATTGATTATTTTTTAATGATTTGCCAAGCTATTTAAATTTGATTAAAGTGCTCCAAGTGTTGAGGTGACGTTCGGGGGGTATCATTCCATTCCAGAGTTAGAGTATCGAGGCAGAGGTTAGTCCGCTATTTGCATAAATGAGTGGGAAATTTGCGTCACTTTACATAATACTTTAATAATTGAATTAAAAGCTTGTTTAAAAAAAAAATTAAAGTGACCTAATAGCTGAAGGAAAACGTGACGTAGGACTGTTTGTTTAGAGAAGATGAATCCGGCTGGAGTGAGAAGTCTAAGGAGGAAGGAGACTCAACCTTGTCTCTTGACAATCCCTCCGGAGGTAACTACAGACATTGTCCAGACTTGATTTAAATTACCACTTTTAATAAATTGTTAACATGTAAACTGTCCAACGAAATCTAACTATGTAAACAACATATTTCTGTTCTGGCTCCAGATGTTTTGTAAAATTCTCGAGTACTTGAAGGACGACCCCAGGGATATCCTGAATCTTTCCGAGACCTGCACCCAGCTCCGCGACGTACTCCAGAAAGAAGATGACCTTCCAGCTTGTCGTTTGGAGGAGTCCATCCCGCTGCTCCTGAAATGGCTGGAACCGGAGAACATTCTCAACTGTCGCGAGATCTGCAAGCGAGTACGCAAGTCGGTGGATAATGCCCTGGACCACATTGCGCTTATCAACCCTCTCGAGAACCTTGGTCTCTTTCCACGACTCATTCCACCACACGCAGAGACAGGACAGGAGGAGAGTTGGGAATGGCACCAATTGTCCGAGTTACGAGAAATGCTGATAAACCATCTATGGATTGGTTCCGTGGGACATATGGCTGAACTGCGGAGTGATGCGGAGGCGAGGAAGATAAGCACCCTCGTCACCAAGAGTCTGTTCTTCAACCTCCTTTGGACGGAGGATGAGGACCCTCCATCAATGGACCCACCCGACTACCTGGACAAGGCACTGGAGCTACTCAACTTGGACGTGTTTCGCCACAATCTGTTGCGACTCACCCTCTTTGACTGCCACGACGAAGACATCGATGACCCCCGAGTGATGTACGAGATCGTCCGCAGAATGGCGACTGCCCTGCCCAATCTCCGATGCCTCCTTTGCGCCAACTTTCCTCGCCTATCCGGAGCCGAGCAGGAGGCCGGCGTCGTCCTCAAACGGTTCATTGAGGACGGTCGCCCACTTCCGCAAATTCCCCTTGAAACGGTGACAATTTGCGAGCATTCGCTGATGGCGGCCTTCTTCCGGGAAATTGTCCGCCGATACAGCGCTACCTTGAGGGAGTTGAACATTTCGTTGTGGTGGAATGTCACTGAGGATGAAGCGGCCCAATGGCAGGAGGGGGATTATCATTTCCCTGCTTTGCTAAAGCTGGACCTTTGGAATGTAACTGTGGACTGGGAGCCCATCCTCGGCAGGATCCACGCTGATCAACTGAAGGTACTCAATTGGTCCATTTGTATGCATTCGGAACCGTCTCCGGTCTCGCCGGTCACTCTGTTCGTTCGAACCGTTCAGCGGTTTCCGAACCTGTCATCCATGTACTTGGGATTTCACGATGAAGATGAGATGGCCGCTGGGGATCAATCTGTCGCGTTGGAGGAGCTGCGCCACGAGCGACATGTCAATTTGAAGCATTTGGAGGTGGGGAATTACTGGCGTGCCATTCCGCTCCAGTTTCTCGCGGTACTGTTCCCCAATCTGGAGTCCATTTTCATCAATGGGGTGTCCAGAACGATGTTCCAGCATGGACGAGTGGCTGAGCGCGACCCGGATGTGCTTTTGGACTTCCAGGGACGACTCGAGGAATCAGCGCTGTGGAGTCTGCTCCCAAGATTAAAAATGTTTCGGTTCGAGGATTCCCAGTGCACACGAGCTGAAGCGGAGGCGTTTCAAGATCACCTAATTTAGTGTCAATAATTGTTTAGAATCAATTTAATGATTACAAATTATCATTATTCCTTATCCCTTATTAACTAATTAAATGCTAGAATTAGTCGAATCCGGTTTTCTGTGTTCAGAAATATTTGCAATTTCATAAAGTAAAAATAAATGTGTTCGGAATTCTCAAAATATTTCAGTTAACTAATCATTATTCATTTTATTTATTTGGAATAACGGCCTGCATGTAAATGTAAACAATGACAAGGTGTGATGTGGAAAGATAAGTTCAGAAGGTGTCATTTAATTTAATAGTACCAGACATGTGCAAACCCCCTCGGCACCAAAGGTGTCCCGGCGAAAGTTCACCAAAGGTGTCATATCTGGCTCGCTTCGCGAGCCAGTTATGACCCCTTTCCGGCGCCGGCTCGCTTCGCGAGCCGTCACCGCAGTTTCTCCCACCCATAACCACACATATAATCGTAAATATCAGAATAGATTTTTTAAAAACTATTTGTTGTACCAAATTTAACTTTTACATCGTTATACACACGTGTGTCACGTGATTACAAAAAAACTAAAGTTAAATGGCCAACAATGAAGCCCGCATAACAAAATTGGTCACAATTACAAAACGCGTTTCAAAAAATTGAAGAATCGTTTAGAAAAGTTTAGAAAAATTGAAGAAAGTTTTGGAAAATTGAGGAAAGTTTTGGAAAATTGAGGAAAGTTTTGGAAAATTGAGGAAAGTTTTGGAAAATTGAGGAAAGTTTTGGAAAATTGAGGAAAGTTTTGGAAAATTGAGGAAAGTTTTGGAAAATTGAGGAAAGTTTTGGAAAAATGAGGAAAGTTTTGAAAAAATGAAGAAAGTTTCGGAAAATTTAAGGAAATTTTAGAAAATTTAATTTAGGAAATAGAAGGCAGGTTTGGAAAATTAAAGAAAATGTGTGACGAATTATCCAAAAGTCGCGATTTCGGCAAAATCTCGACAAAATCCAAATTATAACGAAGTAATCTCACAAAATATTCATAAATCAAATCAACAAAGTATGTAAAATGCAATGTGCATGCATTTTATAAGCTTTCAAAGAGCTTGTATGCTTGATAAAAGGTGTCTTTTCAAAGGTGTTCTTTCAAAGGGTGTCAAAAATTAACTCACACCTTAGGGCATCGCTTCGCGATGCCCAAAGGTGTCCCCTTTTTCGCCTCCCCCGAAAAGGTGTCTGGGGACCCCTGGGGACCTGTTTGCACATCTCTGAATAGTACAAATAATTGTCTCATGTATCAACCAGCAGCTTTCATTTCCTTTGGGCAGCCCGCAAAAGTACTCACCATCTTTGTGTCACAATGCTCCAAGTGCTCGACTGCAAAAGGCGCTGTCTTAAATTCTCAACAAGGTAGCAGATGCTTTAAATGTTCTGTTTATGATATATGTTATATGACGCAATTACGCAATCAATTTTAATAAATCAAGACGCAAGTGTTATCAGTAAGTGTTATTCTACAAGGTAAGGACTGCCATTCCGTCAAGTCTACTTTATCGAGAATGTGACGCAGCTCGTAACATAATTTTCATGAATAACCCGCGTTTTTACCCACGTACCCCTTGGGGAATGTACATATTGGTGATGTGATTCCGGAATATAGACGGCCGTTTAAAGAGTTTTCGAATGAAGGGTCACATGTTAAGGCTTGAGATGTCGGATAATAATGTAAAATTGAAGAAAGTGTAAGTTCTTGCTCCTCCTGCTCCCCTATCTCCACGTGTACCATCGCACAGCTAAATTGGCATTGGATACAAGTTTCATAAAAGTAGTGGAGTGAGTGGACTGTCTAAGGCTTCCTGAAGTTAATTGCGTTTGTTTAAGCCAGTTAATAGTTGAGATACTTTAAAATACTCTACAATTAATTAAAAACCTACAGATTTAATTAGTTTGCGCATTGCTATTCCCACTGAAAAGTCTCTTAAGGGACCTTATCACTTAATCGACAGTTTAGTCGTTTAGTCAGTTGACGAGGCGTTATCGAGAAAATTAAGTAGGTACTTTATTGATTTTTCTACTTGCATTTTTGGTCATTTTGCGTGTAAATATTTATTGTAATTACAATTATGAGTGCGTCATTCGTAGCATCGGCTAACTGTTCTAATTTATTTTCTGTTTAATTTTTACTGATAACAGGAACCGGAAGCTGTGGAGGGACTCCCTTGAAAATGAATCCAGTGCCAGTTGGAGGAGGCGGGGATCCCAGGGCTGACCCTCGAGATCCTCTCGAGATATTGCCGGAGGAGGTGAGATGGCGACACTCAAATCAGATCATTAGCAAAAGTTAATTATCATTAATACCATTACCATTACCATTAAATAATGTTTAGGTTCTTTCTCTTTTTGTCTTTCCCTCCCATTTTAACAGATGTGGCTGGAGATCTTGGAGTATTTGAAAGTGGACCCAGGGGATGTCCTCAATCTTGCGGAGACCTGCGCTCAGTTTCGTGACATGGTTCAGAGGGAAGTTGACCTTCCAGCTTGTCAGCTGGAACAAGTGGTCCCGCTGGTGCTTCAGTGGCTTCCAAAAACCGACATTCTCAACTGTCGAGGGATCTGCAAACGGGTGAGGAAACCTGTGGACAAGGTGCTTGACAACTTGCAGCGTATCCGACCCCACGACGACAGCAGGTCCTTGTTTCCGAGTCTGGTTCCCCCAAACATGGAGCCTGGAGAGTACGAGCGACGCCATTTCGACATACAAACCTTTAGTGATGATGGCCGTGTCGTTGACTCAGTTGAAGAAATTGAGGAGCTTCGGAGGAGGATCGAGGCAAAGGAGGTCGGTACGGTGGTCACCAAGAGATTGTCTTTCCAATTTATCTGGGACGAGGACAATCCCCCGTCACTCACTCCACCAGATTTCCTGGACAGGATGTTGGAACTCTTGAACACGGGCATGCTGCGCGAACAGCTACTCCATCTCTGCCTTTTCGGGGATGTGCAGAATTACATCAGTGCAGATCCCAACTGGACCTATGACATCATTCGAAGATGCGTGGCGTCTCTGCCAAACCTCCGACACCTCTACTGCATTGACCTTCCTGACATTTTTGGTTGCGACGCCGTCCTCAGTTTGGGGCGGTACATTGCTAACGGCCATCCACTTCCGGCTGCCACTCTTGAGAGCTTACGCATTGGCAGCAGTGCCTGGGACCCGTTGCCCGTGCCATTGTTTCAGGAAATTGCTCGTCGCTACTGCGACACCCTCACGGAACTATCCGTTGTCCTGGAGCAAGATGAAATTAACGCCTTTGAATGGGAGGAGGATTATCATTTTCCCGCTTTGATCAAACTGGACCTCCGTGGCGTGTCTTGTCCCTTGCAATCTGTGCTGGAAAGGATTCACGCCCCTCAACTCTACGAACTCAGATGGGAGGTTTTTCGTCCTGCTGTCCCATTTCCGCTGGCGCTCCTCTTTGAAACCATTATTCAAAAGTTTCCCGTGCTGAGTGAACTGACGTTGAATGTGTGGTCTTGGGACGCTATGGATCATTTTGGAGCTGTGGAGGATTTCCGGGATCAGCAACATGGCAATGTGAAGCACTTGGAGCTGAAGGGATACTGGTTCAACATTCCATTATGGTTTGCCACAGGAATCTTCCCAAATCTCGAGTCCATTTCCGTCGACCGTGAGCACATTTACTTGGGGAGCGATCTGGGTGACCCCGACTTGGCCCTGTGTCGCGAGACACAAATGGAACGGTCCGAACTGTGGGACCAGCTCCCAAAACTGAACCGGTTCTGGTGTGGAGTTGACCTCCGGACACGAGCTGACGCGGAGGCGTTCCAAAATCACCCAGCTTAAAGTCGCCATTCACAGATTAATGATAATGCATAATTTGTAATTAATTACTAAAAGTTTTGCTAGTTTCTTTTGCGGTTTGTCG
This sequence comes from Sinella curviseta, assembly GCA_004115045.4. NCBI lineage: Eukaryota > Metazoa > Arthropoda > Collembola > Entomobryomorpha > Entomobryidae > Sinella > Sinella curviseta. The sequence goes on along the minus strand of CM023199.3, from coordinate 14,380,480 downwards.
TGAGACAGAATTTGTTCCCGTTGTTATGATAAAAAATCTTTACAGTTGAAAGCCATAAGCTAACTAAACTAGGTACGTTTTCCATGTAACGTACATTTAAGATTGTAATTTAAATTAAATGAGCTCTATCGAATTCTCAGTCACCCAGAAAAAAACAAAATTGTCAGTTATAACTTACTATTATAATTTTATATAAATAAAATTGTGTAATATTGTAAAAACCTTCTATTGTGCATCTCAACTGGCCCCAGAAATAAACGTTAGATAAAAATGAATTATAATTAATATACCAATAATAAGTTGTTAGACTAGCATTATTTATCGTAATCATATCAGCAGCATAATATACATTATTATTCTATCTACCTTGATTTTGATCAGCGACAGCTTTAAATTGTGTGAGGATAAGCCGTAGCTTATCCTATCGCAGACAAGCGACGGATCAAATTATTTATTTATTGATTCATTCCAAGGTTCACGCTCTTCTCCTTGTTAACAGTTTATAATAAAAAATGCATGTATTCCAGCCGTTTCATCTTGCCCCATATTGGACACTGCAGAATTAGGTTTCATTTTAATTCTGGGAAAATATTATGGTTATAGTTAAATCGAAATTATTTAGCAAAGCTCGGTTTTAATGGTTGATGGAGGAAAAAGAAAATACTTTGTTTCTTTGTGCCTGCATTTATTTCTGGCTGTTGTTTTGCTTCGTCGTAACCTTAACATGCAAGATTTTAGGTTTCTTCTACAAAATTCCGAAATAATGACAACTGTACCGGAACGAGCACCCACGGATTTTATATAAACGAAAAAGTTTCAAAATTGAATCTCCAGTAATTACTGAGATAATTGCAGATTTAATTTTGAGTTTTCTCAAGACGCCCCAAACTACTGAAAGCCACTTTTGGATTGCATTGCACACAGCACCACTCAAAACATTGCATGTTGCGCTGACCTTAAGAAACAATGCAGTGCGTATAGCAAGTTGACTGACAAAATGAGAAAATGAATCTAATTTCTCATTGAATCCTAGTTGTGCAAAGTTTACTATTTAATGAGATTACTTACGCTGGTTGCTGATTAGTTCCGAAGCAAAGTATTTTACGCAGCAATAGCTTAATTATATGTATATATAAATTTGAAAGCTGATTGATAGAAAGTTAACCGAGTTAAAAGTTTAAATAAGTCGCCTTGTTAAGAACTGGTAAACTAGTTAGCTTAATTAGTTTAAAGTATTCGAGGTAATTAGTTAGTTATGGATTTAATTTTGATGCTTTAATTAATCTTTAACGCTTTTCTGACATGCTGTCTGCTTCCAAGTGCCTTTCTCAGGATGCCCCTTTTTATTTGAATGGAAGGAGCTCACTGATGGATACAACTATTTCTTATAACTAATGATAATTAATTTTTGTACTTAAGTAATTATTATTTAGAATTGCCTTATGATCAGGAATATCCAAGTTTTTGGTATTCCGGTAAGAAATTCGTTAAGATCCCGAAATAAAATTAAAATATATTCTTGTAATGTGGTGGTTAATTCGTTTTTAGCTGATTTTATGGAGACAATATTTATTTTACTTGGTTTTAATTGTAATTTCAAATTAAATGTACTTTTTTTTTAAATTCGAGAATAGTGTATTATACAAACCTCCTATTGAATTTTAGTCATTTTAAAATTCTAGACATTTAATTTTAGTTTAGATATTTTTTAAAATCTGGGAAGATAGGTAACCGACTTGAAGACCTTGTCCGGAACCTCCCTCCAATACTATCGAATGGTACAAGGTAGGAAGCGTGTACGGAGGCTAAACATTTTGAGATTTGGAAGGAGCTCCCAAATGGACCGGAAATTGGACCAGGCGTCCTCCCGAATCCCAGCAGCAAATCCTGAGGTCCAGGCATTCCAGTGAGTAGTGCTGCAGCTTTTCCAGAATCTGGCCGATAACCCATCTTCCGCCGACATTAAGCCACTGTTTTCGAACGCCAGGGCTTATCATTTACCTCAAAACTTGATCAAAGAGGGTTCACGCAAAAAAGTTTGACGTCGGTCAGATGGGAGAAGAGGAAGGCGGCGGTGGGGCTTCGCGGACTCCAATAATCCGGATGGACTTCAAATTCGGGAGGAACGATAAGCACTGGAGTAAAGGCTGGAGCCATTTCCGGACAACGCGTTCCTTGTCGTCAGGATTTTCATGGAGGGAGTGGACACTCAGGTGCCAAATGTGATGTCCGTGTTGCTGGAAATATGGCACCACGTCCAACAGGTCGGTCGGGTCGTCCCGATAGAGATTGGCCTTGAGGCGCACCCACCGCCCCGGAAATGGATTGTGCTCAGGTTCACATCCATTATTGATGATATCCGCAACTCGTGACTGGGTAAACTTGCGAAAGTTGGTGCTTATCTTTGGAAAAATGGGCCCGGTGAAGCGGTGTTCGCTGTTCATCTTATTGTCCGATAAAATGTCACTACAAATTTTCAAAAGATCCATAGAAAGATGCATTGGCTGCAACATAATATTTTACTGCAGAGAATGCCATATTATTACCATGGTGTCGCGAGAACCGTTGGTGTAACAAGAAATTATTTACAAGACAATTAACATTCTTAATCTTCTTAATCTTATATCTAAAATCAGCGTATTTGCTAATCAAAGACTTGAGCATAAATGTTTTACCACTCTTTTATTATCGTAATGATTTTATTTCCATTGTTGATCATTGACCAGACACATCACTTTTGATCCGCGAATGTGTACTTGTTCCACTGTCAAGTGAGACCCGGTCCACAGCTACTGTCGTCTCAAGCCACTTCCTGGGAAATGACATCGAGACAAGACAGTGTCTGAACAGACAGTTTATTTGCCCTGGTGCTGGAATACTTGTACCGGCGTCGGATCTTATTAAATGTGTGGACTCTGATGAAAATAATATATATTAAACACACTTGACATTTATTCGACGCTCCCTTTACCACCATGCAAATTTGGTACTCGAATGCACTACGACACAACGTGGATTCCCACAAAGACCACTTAAATGTTGACTGTCTGCCGAGGACTGTAGAATAGAGCCCCTAATGCGCATTTCTTTTGTAAACGTCACAGGGATCTTCAGTAACTGTCGGCCTGTTCACTATATTTAAAAACGTATTAAAATCACTTGATAACCATTCATTTATCTAACAACAGATGAATTCTCTATTGCTCATTAAGCTCTTTCATTTCAATTTATAAGGTTAACACGCACCATGCACAGATTATTATATTATATTATATTACTGGCTTAATTTCCAAGTCCTTTCATTTAGAATACATTCACGTAATATAGCACAACCCCTTGCAAGCAAGCTTTTACGTTGGCTACCTTAAAATATTGTACAATAGCAAATGTGTTTTACATATGTGAATTTAAAATAAATTTAAAATGTTAAAAAAACATTATCCATAAATGAGTCAACAGTCCTTAACAATACTTACGTTTAAACATCTTTTACCATAATAACAGTGAAATATCCTTGTCTTTTTTACACAGTTAATTACTAACTTATTACATTTGAGCATAGTTCTTCCCCTCACAAAACTTTTCAGATAATAGATCTATACCTAAATAATGAATTTTAAAGTTTCCCCAGTTATGTGTGAGTACCTGCCGTCAGCACTGATGAATTATAAGCAAATGCTCTTCAGGTTCTTCGAACATGGAAATATGATTGCCACGAAATTATATGCAACTACCAACTCACTTTAGAAATAAGACAATATAAAGGAACTGTTATATTAATACATCAGTGAAACTGCAATGCTTGTGGAATTCACTTGGTTTTTCTGGGATTAGATTTCATTCGACTAAACCCCATACATTCTGGGTTCAAACTGGCAATTCGTTTAGTATCCTAATTCCCCAATGTCAAAAAATGCACACTTTTACCCAATATAATCTAGATGCGGTAACTAACATCGTGTGATTTACGAGCAATTTAGTCGGCAGACAATCACAATGAATTAATGTGCGTTAAAATGCAGTTATTACTTTGCTCAAAATGAAATCCGATAATGACATTAAATTCATTTCTCTATATAAAGCAATGGTAAAAATAAATTGTTTGAACATTTTTGTCGGGATTTATTACGTTCGGCGATATCCACGTCACCTTTAATTTGTCAATAGTTTGATGTGTGATATGACGTGATGAGGCTTAATTTTGGCCCTTGCAATAGGTAATAATATACCTTCTTTCTATTGTGCGAATTCTTTGTGATTACCTGACCTTTTCCATATCGAGGAATGAATTTAAGACACTCTGTTCAAGCTAACCTAATGGTTGTGCAAGTTTTCATTAGAGTAATAGGCATGTTATTTGGCGTTGGGCTACTTCAATTAAATCGTTGTGAAAAGCTTGGACCTTACCTAATGCATAATTAATCAGATACAAAAAACTTTATTTTGTAGACAGAAAACGAAATCGTCAAACTCCCTGCTGAATAAATGCCAAAAATAGTTAATTGATAGTTGCTATATTATCATTCTATATTCAAGTGCTAATCATTAAACATTGTACAACATATTGATAACGTTTCAGGAAGCTATAAAGAATTATAACCAGATACTAACACTTTCATTGTTGACCTTTCACACCAAAGCATCGAACACACTGTTAGTTTTAATAACTTGCCTTTATCTTAATCGTTCAATGAGCGATGAACCCCCAAGCAACATTTGTTTATTAAATGACCCACTTTGTGACTTTTATAAGCTGTTGTAGCGAATTGGAATAAGATTGCTTGATTTCTTGTTTTACTTTACCTTCGCAACTCCTGTGGTAAGTATATTAAAATCCTTCATAATTTGTGACTCACAAACTACAAACCTAATTAACTTAATGGGATCTCGAAAAAACAAACCGTCGATAATGCTGATGATATTTCTTGGAATGACATGAAAGTGAATGAATGAAATGCACCAATCTTGTTGTCAACATTTGTAGCATGTGTGGTTATTATGGACAAACATAGAGTGCTCACATGATGCCTAAACTAAGCAGGTTGTTCTTGTCTTTATCGTAACGTCATGCACGAGTCGTGAAGTAATAAAAATCAACCAATTCAGCCAGTTGATACAAACATTTAAAAGACAATCTATTTGAAGATAAGTATTTCAAGTACAGATATAAAATGGATAAACATAATTAGAGCTAAAAAAAGTGTTCCATTGGTGCAATAAAAAGGAAAGTCTGTAATCCAGAGGTCGTACCAAAGTCAAGGTCTTTTAATAAGACAGTACGATCAAGTGGATAGGTACTTATGAAATAATTTGATTGTTTGCTTTTCCAGTTTGTTCCAGTTTAAGGAGACACTTAAACTTGTCACTGTAGTTGTACCGCAACCGAAGTTTGATGTGCAGTTGAATAACAGGCATCTTTACGTGACATAAGTTGATTACGTGAGAAATGCGAAATAACCACAACATCACTTTAATGCACGAATTAGTCAACATTGAGCATTCATATAAAATTTTTATTCGCGCATAATTGTTGTTTCATTTTGCAAGAATGATGGGGGTAAATCATCCTAACTTAGTTTACATGATCATGTCTGCTCTATTCTTGCAAGTTGGTTTGTCAAACGCGCCAGATTCAAATCTTCAGTCACTCTCGGGTAAAGTACAGATTTTCCTTAAGCATTTTATTAACTGCCAATTTCTTGTCAATGTCAATTTGACCGGAAAAAGTGACTAAAGATGGACTACGTACAACACCCAACTTCTCGAGTATTACTTCGGTCAGTCGGAATTCATGCTAAAAGTTATATGGAACGAAACAACCTTTTCACGACACCAGCTGCATTCACGACGATTTTCAGACTGTGCAATTCAGTTTCATTTTGCACCACATCCATCTGCTCTAGTTTCAAAACCAAAGCCTGCAAAATACTAAAACTAAGCCAAATACTAAAACATGCACCCAGTTGGACTGAATTTGTTTTACATACTTCCGTCCCAAATGCCGCCTTTCGTCTCCCATTGTGTTGTTCCAACTTTGTATCTACCAATATATGTTTGTACAACGTATCTGCATCTGGTGTGATCCAGGGGGTCCACAGTTACTGTTCGAAGCCGCTTTCTGGGAAATGAAATAGCAAAAGTGGCTCCGCGACAAATGCCGTGGATCAAGATTTTAGGCACTGGGACAAAAATACTTCTCGTCGTAATTACTTCCCGACGAAAAATGCAGTCGCTTGCGAATCAACTTCTACTTTCAGCTTTCTTAACCGGCCTCCCTCACAAGTCATTTCACATTTTAACATGGGTATAAATTAATGTAATTACAATTACCCAGATTAAATTCCGGTAGCTGCGTAACCATGAAATATGAGATAATAGTTTGCACATTGAGACGTGAATGCAACTATGTGACTTTTAAAACTAATGTCATCTTCCCACGAGCAAACAGTAATCTTGAACTGATTTGAAACATATTATCTCACAAAGGTTACCAATCCCGACAAAAACATGTCTCAAATTAAAACGTTTCTAATGATTGACTTAATCTGTTGGCCCAAACCCAAATTTACTGGATCTTCCAAATACAAAATCTTTTGTCGCGCATGTAGGTAGTGTAATGGCGTTTTACTACATCATTTACACATAGTATAACACGATTAGAAAATGCGATTTTATCATTTTGTTAATATGTCTGCACAACAAACAAGAGTCGAGGCTTAATACATAAAAGTTAAAACCTTTCTATGCAATCCTACAAACAATAACATTAACACTATCGGTAAATATACCATTGGCTTTTACGAGTAATCGCAAACGTTATGTTTTATTTAGATTTTGTCGTTAGCAACATAATATGGTAACCGACAGATGCGAACGGGAGCTACAGAGTAATTTTAATCAAGCCGGATATGAGTACGAATACATTGCATGCAACAATATTAAAGGCTACTGCTTTCAGTAGCTACTGGCAGAGCAATACTGCATGGAGCGAACTGAATAAACAAACGCAGGCAGTTAGGTAAAAAATGGAATGGCTACGTTCGTTAATTTGCCAATTAATTAGCACAGGAAAAAGCAACAATTAATTAATATAGGACCTGTTTGTAGATCTCCGAGAAAGGATATGTACGCCATGCGTGACGTTCACATAATATATCTAGTAGCCGTCGTCATGATTATGAAACGAGAAGTATTACAACAGTAGCAAACTATTATTTTACGACCTTTTTCCATGCAGAATTTCGCCATCTACTTAATGTATAACCTTTCATGGGGAATATGTGCATCGGGTTGGCGTCAGACTGAATCATTGAATAGTTGCACAAACTAATGTAAAGTGTTCATGAAATGTTTTTATACCTATTTAAATAAATTCCCGAAACAGTCTTGCAATGTTGCTTGAATTAACTATGAATTTCTTGCGTGTTGGAGTTCATCATACAAATGTAAGCTATTTCGTCAAATTCGTTTTCCCATTCAAATACGAGAAAGGACTCCATTGAAGTGAAGACGCTTGTTTGGAGTAGCCATTTCCAATTTGATTGTGCTTGAATATATTCACGAATTTTACACTGAGAATGCGAAGAAAGATCACTTCAGACAAGTTGTGTGGTTAAGCAGGACGAACTTCAATGCACATTCATATTGATTGCGTGCTATCATTGTATTTTTAATTAGAACTTTCTAACCGGATGATCAGAGAAAATTGCACCATTCTACTTGTTATGTATGTCACAATTAGAGGGCAAGACGAGGTGTAATAAATTTTTGCTCTAACATTCAACCATTTGCTCAATGGTTTGTTTAAAATGGCATTTCAAATTTGGCTTTGAGTAAGTGGAGCAATGTTGTGCAAAATTGATAAAAAAACACATGTAGGCTTGCCCTCTGATCACAATACGGCTATGTCCCGACACATTGAAGACACTTAGTATCAGAAAAGGAAATGGACTACGTAATCGTCTTTGTGTAAGCAAGCACCGAGGATTGAAATGAATGGAAACCTACATACTTACGTATTCATAGTTTTCTTTAGGTTAATTATTTTTTTCCACCTATACATGATACCTTACTACATCTTCAGTGGGTTTTTACCCGCATTTCTATTCGTTAAAGAACACCGAGACATCCTTTAATGTTTATTCCGAGTAAAGTTGCTTGATGATTTATGCGCATGTGAATATTATTCTGTTAGTGTTAATATTCACATATTATTCCAGTGCTTCGATATTATTCTGTTCTCAAAAGTATAAACATGTTAGACTACCTGGAAGATAGTTTTCTCAATACTGGAAATTCGCGGTCATCACTCGAAGAATTTGAGAAGTATATAAGCAAAAAGTGGGCAAAATCCACTGATTCTGAGTTCGTTTACGATACATTGTTGCATATACAGGGGACTATCGTAAACACCACGGGAAACTCTAAAGTGCAATGCTTTCCACTTCAAAGTGGTTTGAATGAAGATAACTTTTTTCTGGACATTTACACTGTGAACCGGCACTGGCTCTTTCAAACATTTTCTCGAATTCAGCAGAGCGGATTGTCTGACATGTGGAAAGTTTGGAAAAGCTTTGCATTCCGATTGACCAAACACTTGCCTCAGAATGATCCTAGTCCAAATCCTGTAGTACGGTATAGTGAGCAGATAGGCATCAAGGGCTACTTTGGCATTCTAACCATTGTATGTACATTATATTTGGTTGGCTTATGTCAATTTATGATTGAGCTGAGACGAAAGAGAAATGAGAAACTAGTAAGAGCTCAAAATGAGCTGCAGCAGAGACATGCAGACTTGGAACGGCAAAACAAAGATCTCCAAACTCAAATCAGTAAAATGAGAACTATCATTTCGGAATTAGAAGACGACGCAACATAGACACCTCACGTATCACTATTTCTATCACGTATCACGTCCGTTCGTACTAAAGTGTGGTTTTTGTTGTTGCCACAAGCATGTTTCCCTTGTACCCCTTAGTTTGGTCATTACCGGTGTCACATCAAATGACTATGCCATACTGATCACCTACCGCGTGTAATAATGGTCTACACAACGCAACAAGCATTTTGGCGATATGTGATTATGGGTTCACTGCAAAAATTTATAGTCATTACTTGCACATGCTACCTAGTTACCCTCAACTCTTTGAAATAAATTATTTTTGTCAATTATGGGAAAGACAGTTAAAGAATTGTATCGATATTATCGAATAAAATAAGGGAGGAACGAAGCTTGTATGAATTACTATTTAGTATTGTTGCTGTTCACGTCATTGCTGTTAAGGTTCCTAAATGTATTCGTCAAACAATCAATCGTTCCAGGAACATTTGTTTTTTAAATTACTGTATTGCAAAAATTCAAGTATTGAGTTTGAGTTCGGGCGAATGGAATTGCTCAAAGTATTTTAAAATTGAATCCGCTTGATAACCATATGATGAAATCAAAACGAACGTTCTGTAACAGGTGGATTTTCACAATGTATCTGCAATCCTGTTATGAGAGGAAATACCCATTTTCAATAAATAAATTTTCTGCCGTGTATGTTTTGTTGTTAAATTATTTAAAGGTGATTTTATGTCTAATAATATTAACAACAGCTCTTTTACGCTTTGCAAATCCAACAAGTTAAAATCTAGTTGAATTATCCCACAAACTTTATTAGCACTTGTACAATCCAATTGAAGATATGTAAATACTATATTACATATTTAGTTACGAGAATTTTTACAATCTGACATTTTCGACCTTATTTTGTCCATACAATCGTAAGCGTTATTTTGGTACTAGCTGTTTTCTCATCACTAAATTGCATAACTTACCGTTGTTATTTGGATAAATAGCAAACATCTGGTATCCACAGGAACAAATAAGTAATTGAGTAGTATCTAATATTTTGCTGAAAAGAATTTGTTTTAGTAATTTGAGATATAATTGCATATTTAACTTTGAATCTTTTCTAGTCGCAGCGAAAAATTGGGATCTAGACTAGTCTGTATTCTGCACAGCAGCAATAAATACTGCATAGTATGTTTGTCATGAATTTTTTACACTCGACCGACATACATGTTTATCAGAGTCTAATAATGAACTAATTAAATTAATTAGATTATTCCTCCGATTGTCTACCGTATCACCTTTCAACCTTCTCAAATCGATCGTTACCAATACATTTTTACCTAATGTTCATTGAATCAATTTCTTCGACTGCAAACGTTGTGGTGGCGTCAATAATATCAATCATCAATTCTATGAAACTAAAATAAAACATCATAACCTTTAGGATCGGATGAATAATTAATAGGATCTCCAAATAAACGGTCGATAATTCGCATTTCTTAAAATATCTTAAATTTCAGATATTTTTAGATATAAGCGTATTGGTTGCATCACTACAGCATAGATTCCAAAATTAAAAATTAAAAAATGAGTACACTCTCGCGCGGCCATGCGTTATAAACGTCATCCTGTACCATCAACTTGTAGTCATAATACAACTAACCATATCAAAAATATTAAGTCGAGCTTTTATGATGTTCTAAAGTACCTTTTGAATAAATAAGCATACCGTGGCATAATGTGAATATATATATGTATTCTTCATTCTATAATTTATGTAATCCAACTTGACTATTCATATTCACTCGATCGAAGAATTTAGCTACCATCATATGGGCGCTAACTAAGTTGTTGGAAAATTGCTTGAGCCACAATGCATGCTATCGTTGCCAGATGCATCCTCTAGTATAAGTTATTGTCAATAATCTTGAGACTCCAATCCGCTGCTACCAAATCAGCTTCAGAGAAGGCAGGAGTCTGAGTTTCGCCTTTAAGAACATATAATACATCATATGCGCGCAATAAATATAATAGATTTAAGTTGAATCTACAACTACATTCATATAGTGGTAAAAATATTCATTATATTCCAGTTGGCAATGTAAGAAGTTATTTTGAAAAGTAATTAAAAACCGTCGAGTATCGATTGCACAATCTGAAGTGAACATGAAAAATGTTCAATGTTCACAATGTTAAATGAATGCATTCAAATAGAACAACTTCAGCTAATATTATTATCTAGTAACATTCACATTGCATTAAGTGACATACATTGCAAAAGAGCGATGGTGATGTTGGAACTATAGCCGTTGTCATGAAAGTCTGACTGGCGCCGAACGTCTGTAGAAAGGAGAAAACCGGATGTGTGGTATTGATTAAACATTTTCAAGAAGATCGGGGAAACCCAAGTTAAGCTTAGTATTCGATGCTCAATAACCAATTTACATTTTACATAGTTCTTCATCCATCTTCATGTTCCTTCTGTCAGCAACCACCAATCTTTCATGTACAACGAGTAACTTTGACTTGAGTAGCCGCATTGAATAACCGTTCCATTGGTTATTGCTTGGATGTGAACTGAATGTTTCTGGTGGATACCGTGGTGCTAACGTAATTACACCACAACGTTCTTTAAAAAACTTTCAGAGGAAATACAGATTATAGTTTTACTTTTCGTAACAATTTTACTCTATTTTAACATTCTCGTAACCAACATCAACATGGAACACGCTTCGGGATTCACTACAACTTTCTCACGGTTTTTACTAATAGCGTATACCGCGTTGAACCAAGGTTTTGCCAGTGACCTGCACTCGAAACTGGAAATCATTGAACAGGGTTTCAATCCTTATTTCTCAGCATTAAACTCAAATTTCGAACAGTTTGAAATATCATTTCATTCCTTCTACGGCGATGAACTGCACTTTCACTGCAGCATGGTTCGTTGCATGAGGTTTAAAAACCACAGGAACAATATTGGCAGATTGTTCCCATTCAAACACACCCAACCAAACCATGTGATATTGCATGCGTTTCATGGAAACCTGTCACATTTTTATGACGCAGTTATAAATTTTTTGGATTTGTGTATGCACCCGTCAACACAATTCCTAGTCATTTTGTATACACCTTTACCTTCAAGGCGCCCCACCTCGAAGGGTGTAATCATGCCACGCGTTTATTATAACTTACCCGCTGTTACAATCCTTATTTATCCAATCAGAGGTCATTTGTCTTACTTCGTCGTACGCCCAGATAGGCGCCGTCACAAGGACAGTATCGGTGTGTTTGACATTTTATTTATAAACCAACTCGTTAACTCACAGGGTATGCATAAAAAATATTTCGTAAATTTTGAAGGGAGGAAACTTAAAACTTTGATATGGTTACCTTATTCCGACGTGGATGTTAATTATTACGGAAGTAGCGACTCAGCTTGTACAAAACTAAGATTTACGTCTCGCACTTTCAAATATTGCACACGTGAAATATTGGCTGCAATTTTGCTCTCCGAAGTGTACAATATTTCGGCGCAGTTTATGGATGGGAAAAATCTAACTCATCAACGGGAAATCGACAGATCCTATATTGGAGAATTTATAGACAGTAGGGCATATTATGTGGGTTACGACAAATGGGATCTCTCAGGGTACTACAAAATCTACACCGGATTACGTTATATACGGAGCAGTAAAGGGCTTGTGATTTATTGCAAAGATATTCTGGAACAGAAACACAATAGCGTTGACTTCATGGTTTGGTTTGAATCCTTCTCCACCGAAATATGGTTAGCATTGATATTATTAATATTTATCATAACATCCCTTATTAGTCGACTGCAAATTTATAGTCGAGTTTCAGCCAAAACACAGATATTAGACTTGCTGGGGGCGACAATAGGAAGCTACAAGCCGGTCTATTGGAATAGGTTCAAACTTCTGGTCATTATGGAGATTGTAGGATTCTTTATTTGTGAATTTTACTCAAATGGCATCGTAAGTGTGCTAACAGTATTCCAACCGAAAACGCCATTTGAGTCATTGAGAAACATGCTTGAAGAAGGTTACAAGATTCTATTTTCAAACTCATTTTCCGTCTCCCCATGGAGCATGTTTTATGGAAGCTTCGCCAGCAGAAATTTAAGCAATATTCTCAATCAGAGCTTCTACGACGTTACGGATCAATTTGTGTTGATGGGCTGGGAAGAACAGATGAAATACATTACGAAAAAATATGCATACATCTAGAATTCAGATTATCTGTACGACGAATTGTTATTTAACAACAAAAAATTACAAATATGACAGGAAATGAAAATATGCAGTGTTTTCCGCTACTACAGGATCCTCTTGAAACTAGAGAATACTTTCTTGAAGCTTACACGGTCAACAGATACTGGCTTTTCGAGACTTACTCTCGAATTCAACAGATGGGGTTACCGGACAGGTGGGACGCTTGGAGACATTTCGCATATGGATTGACGACAAATTTGCTGGTAAAGGATCTCAGCATGAAACCCACGACAATACATGGTGATCAGCTTCGGTTTCCAGCAGTTTTAGGAATCCTTACATTTGCTGCATGTCTATACATATTGGCTTTACTTCAATTTCTATTGGAAACAAAGCTTAAATTCATTTATTTTAAGCCTAAACAATTCGTCTTAAAATGCAAGCGAATAGTAGTCATTGCGGTAAACTTCGTGCAATACCTCTTTATCAAGTTGTTTTGCGCCACCGATATTCAGGTTCTGTAATTGCAATGGATCTGATACCTATTTGTAACCAGTGCTATTGGAGACACATTAGTTTTGCAGTAGATCAATAACTTTTTCAGAAAGCATGGCATTTACAAGTACTTACCAAATTCCACTCAGACTTTTCTTCACAATGGCACTGAATCGCAAATCATAACATTTGAAAAATGGATTTTACAATTGATAATAGCAATAATCGAAAATTCCTTTTAACGTTTTACATATGTATATAAAATTAAATGCCTCAAATGCTATTTTTAAGAAGTAAAAGCCTTCTTAAAAATATATTCTTCCACAGCCGATCTTTTGAATTATATGTAAAAAAATAAAGAGATGATTTTATGATGATACTGTGGTGTTGGGGCATTATAAGAATGCGCATATTATGATCTGATGGGCATGTGCCCAAATGCAACGAGTTGTGAGGCTGAATGCAATCAGCCAGACAGTCAGTAGTCAGTCGTCGTCAAGTTGTGAACTTGTAGAGATGTGTTGTGTGCTAAAGACTTGTTAATAAATACATAATTATTAATTAAAATAATAGCTCTCCAAGACTTTGAATAGTACTGATTGTTAAGCACATAACACCACAGATACTTTGTTTTCAGGTGTGAATATTCATATATTTGATACGATTTTGACAATTTAGTTTCAAATTTTCTCGAGTTTCCCAAGCCTATTTGTATCAAATCTCGTATTTGGTTCACATGTCAGCAACCAAATTTATTATAAGCGTGGGCAGTTATAATATGGATATACCAAAGAATTTTAACGACAGCGAAGCTTAAATTAATCAACACTTAACTTTAGCCGATGACATTAATAGATTAATCATTAATGACGTTAATATTTAAATTCTTCAATGTTCAAACAGAGCCTACAATTAACTTTACACTGCCATAGGACGACCACCACTTCATTCCAAGACTGCAATTAGACATGGTGCTAAGTAAAATCGCTCCAAGTGGCACTTGGAATGAACTGTCGTCAGTAACCATCAATTCCAAAAAACAACGAAAATGCTTCTTATTGATCGGTTTCACCGCTATTTAGGTTGCCGCTCCAAATGAAGTAAAACTGAACTTTTCTGCTTGCTTCTCTGTAAAATTAATGATCTCTGATCTATTAATGTAATAAATGAATCATTTCAATGGCTACAGTTTACCTATTTACGTCGTTAATTTATCTAATTAATTGTATTGTAACCGTTCGTATGAAATGTTAATGCAGTCATTAAATTATAATGTTATACGAAACATTTTTTATTTAGGTTTTTATTTAATTTATTGTCGCAATTGATGATGCCCAAATGAGATGCGATTAACTGTTTTTATTCTGTAACTAGAAGGGGGCCCGTTGGCGACTAAGTCGCCAACAATTAAAGAGATCGCAGTTCCAATTTCAATCTATAAGGTTTGTGAAATCAGTTAGGATAGCCGAACTTGACAAAAAAGCTTTCATCTCTATATTGTACAAACGTGATCAGTTTTGGCGCATATCTTTGATTGATCCCACTTCCAGCTGTCAGTTGTCTCACTGATCCCCATTTATCCCCATAAGGAGACCAAGTTTGGCGGTTCGTTCAAAAGACACCCAGTAGTACACACAGCTGTAGCTGCTCGTTTGTTTACCCATTGTTTTAAATACAACCAAGAGCAATATTCAGCATATATACAGCGAAGGAAGCATGTGGCCCCCAGAGGATAACCCCATTATTTTTGGCATTACATTTTTACATTACATTTGCAACATCCCATTGCATGTGCAACATCCCATTGCATTTGCAATAACCCATCACTTGTTTCCAAATCCAATGGAAATGCTCCACGACACCAACACCATCTCTTTAGGGATCGCACATTTAGTACGTCAGGCTAAAAACCGATTTTTCAGACCCCCTTCCCACCATGTCACTGTTACAGGTCACCCCATTTAACATTTAAAATCACGCTCACCGGAGACCCCCGCTCCCCCCCTCTGAGCGTGACGCACTAAATGCACGATCCCTTACATACTCACAACAACAAAAAGCGCCCCCGCAAACAACAACAACATGCCACAACAGTAGTAGTAATATGAACGTGACGTTTGTAATAACCCTTCACTTGTTTAAAAATTCAAATGCTGTAAACGCGCCACGCCACTCCATCTCTTTACATAGCCACTCACAACAACACAAAATAACTCACATACAACCACAACCTGGGGTAGCTCTGTGTATACCCTTCCACGTTGTAAAGCGAGAAGGAGAGAGACGGAGAAGTGAAGCATTGCTGCTGGCTGTTGTGTATGTGTGTGTGTTGTGTAGGAGAGAGAGTGAGAGAGACCGCGTGAGTCTATTCTCCCTTTCCCGTTGCTTGCTATGATGACTCATCATAGCAAAGAAGGGTATGGCAAAGAGAGCGAAGCATCACCAAAAAATTAATGCAGGACAGTATACCCCTCTGTTGCTATCAAAGATGTGCAAATGGTGTACGATCGAACACTATGTTCGTTATTTTTGAACACCGAACCCGAACACGAACAGTACATTGTACTGTTCGCGTTATGTTCGATGATGCCTGTCTTTATGTTCGGGTACTGTAAGATGATCGGGAAATGCACGGTCCTAAATGTTCGATGTTCGATTAGTGTTCGATGACACATAATTATTGAACATGGTCATTTTGGAATAAAAACAAAAATGCATTGGGAAAATACGTCGATGAACGAAGGAGTACGATAGCGAGATAGGATAGGATAGTGTATGCATGTTTTTCTTGGCAGCGAGATTTAGCGTTGGTGGGATATGAATGTGTTACGTTGAGCTACTTGCGTGTATGATGTCGTCCGGTGTGGATGTTGGGAATGGGAATGATGATGAAGGTTGAAGGCTGGGAAGGTTTAAAGTAAACAAGAACCGACAGCTGATGACCGCATTTTAGAAACTTGAAAGAGCATTAGTGTTTTTGAATATTTCAAGTATATCTATAGGGTATTTTTCTTGCTGAGATCGAATTTAGATCACAATAATGTCAGAGCGGTTTGTTTACTGTGCGTCAACTGACGAAGAGGACAATGCGTCCGACACCGATGACTTTGGATTTTGGGTAAGATGTAAATTTATTTTAGACACTCATTTATTGTGTGACCAACGACCTAGGTCGTTGGTCACACAATAAATGAGTGTCTAAAAAATGTAAAATTTTAACTGTAATGCCTCATTGCGTATCAGATTCGCTCATTATTTAAATCGTGTATTGGACAGAGCTGGCCGATAATTGACCCCGACATGGAATTGTGTCGTCAGAGGCAGTTCCAGGAGTCCGGGTTGTGGAACCAGCTCCCGAAACTGAACGAGTTCTGGTTTGATTGTTCCGATCAGGACGATCCATTCCAGTACAATTGTCGACGCGCTGAAGTGGAGGAGTTCCAAACTCACCAGACCAACTTTTGATATCAGAAACGCTTCAGAACATTTTTCAACGTGCAGCAGCTCTTCTTTTTATACCTGCTTCTCTGTTTTATTAAATGAGGACTCTGATCTATTAAAATAATAAATGAATCATTTTAATGGCTACTACAATTATTATTCCTCGTTAACTTATCTAATTAATTGTAACCTTACCTATGAAATATAGTTTATTAAATGATAATTTGAGTCGAAACAGTTTTCTTATCTAGGTGGTATTTATTTTATTTACTGTCACCTTTGATGATGCGAAAATGAGATGTGATTAGCTATTTTTAATTCAGTAATTTAAGTTAATGCTCAGACGATTTCTAATTAAAAGTATCTCAACTTACCCCGGAAATTAACTGCCAATGAGAACAGTCGGCGTGTCCATTCTTCACTAAAATGTTTTTATATAGACATAAGTGAACATAGACATATATTTTTAAATCATAGGTTTATTATAAGTGAAGGATAAGCGGAAGGTTATCTCTAAGCGATAAGTGAAACATAAATAATTAATTGTTGTTGTATTTAGTTGAAGTTAAATTGTCTCATGTTTCATACAGTTTGCATTTTACATTATCCTGCCTGTGAATCCATGCATCTTCATTGTTTCACGATGCCCCAAGTACTCGGTTGCAATGGGCGGTTTCGTAAACTTATCAACAATAGCCAGGAGATGGCCAACTAATTAAACTTAAATCATTGCATGATTACATGTGATATTAGTATTAGTGGAAATGAAATAGTAATCACTAGGACCCATTCTACAAGATAAGCACAGACCCTCCATTCAGTCTACTCTATCGAGAATGCCACGCAGCTCGTAACATCATTTGTACGAATGAGCCGAGCTTTCTCCCCCGTGCCCCTTGGGGAAAGCACGAATCGGTGATATAATTATGGAATATTAACTGCCGTTTAAAGAGCTTTCGAAAGATAGGTCAAATACATATTATAAAATACTAGAAAATTAAATTACTTGCCATTTCCTGCGCCCTCAACCACCTTTACATTTTGTTGCGAGGTTTGTGACTGACAGCAAGTGATATTCTACAAGATAAGGACTTCCATTCCGTCCAGTCTACTTTATCGAGAATGTGACGCAGGAAATAACATAATTTTCTTGAATAACCCGCGTTAGTGTAAATATTTATACAATTGCACATCTGCATTGGAATTGGATACAAGTTTCGTAAAAGTTGTGGGGTGAGTGGACTGTCAAAGACTGAAAGGCTTCCTTGAAGTTTAATTATATTGTGTTTGTTTGTTAAGCCTGTTAATAGTTGAGATACTTTAAAATACTCTACAATTAATTTAAAACAGATTTAATTAGTTTGCGCATTGCAATTGCTGTTGCCACTGAAAAGTCTTTCAAGGGACCTTAACATTTAATCGACAGTTTAGTCGTTTAGTCAGTTGACGAGGCGTTATCGAGAAAATTAAGTAGGTACTTTATTTATTTTTAATCGTGTATTTGTTACCATTTTTCGTGTAAATACTTATTGTAATTAAAATTATGAGTGCGTCATAAGGAGCATCGGCTAACTGTGCTAATTTATTTTCTGTCTGTTTAATTCTAACTGATAACAGGAACCGGGTAAAAGGACTCCCTTGAAAATGAATCCAGTGCCAGTTGGAGGAGGCGGGGATCGTAGGGCGGAGCCTCGAGACCCTCTCCAGATATTGCCGGAGGAGGTGATAAAATTAATCCGATTAATTAGTGCAAAATTCATTAGCCGCAATCATTAAAGTACACCCTGATACTGATAGTGCGACAGTTGTCTTGTCTTTTCTCCAATTTAACAGATGTGGCTGGAGATCTTGGAGTACTTGAAAGATGACCCCGGGGATATCTTAAATTTTGCAGATACCTGCGTTCAGTTTCGTGACATCGTTCAAAGGGAAGTGGACCTTGCAGCGTGTCAACTGGAGCAAGTGATCCCGCTTGTGCTCCAGTGGCTGCCCAAAGCTGACATTCTCAACTGCCGAGGGATCTGCAAGCGAGTGAGGAAGCCAGTGGACAAGGTGCTTGACAACTGGTAGCTTATCGGGTCCCACGACGTCAGCAGGTCCTTGTTTCCGAGACTGGTTTCCCCAAACATGGAGCCCCGAGAGTACGAGCGACGTCATTTCGCCATAGACCTCTTGAGTGATGATGGCCGTGTCATTGACTCAGTTGAGGAAATTGTGGAGCTTCGGAGGAGGATTGAGGCAAAGGAGGTCAGCACGGTGGTCACCAAGAGATTGTCTTTCCAATTTACCTGGGACCAGGACAATCCGCCATCACTGACTCCACCCGACTTCCTGGACAGGATTCTGGCATTGCTGAATCTGGACATGCTGCGCGAACAGCTACTACATCTCTGCCTTTTCGGGGATGTGGAGCATTACATCGCTGCAGATCCCAGCTGGACCTATGACATCATTCGAAGATGCGTGGCCTCTCTCCCAAACCTCCGACACCTCTATTGCATTGACCTCCCGGCAGTTGTTGGCGACGACGCCGTCTTCAGTTTGGGGCGGTACATTGCGAACGGCCATCCACTTCCGGCTGCCCATCTTAAGATCGTGTGCATAGGCAGCTGTGCCTGGGAACCGTTGCCTGTGCCATTGTTTCAGGAAGTTGTTAGTCGGTACTGCGGAACGCTGATGGAGCTGTTCGTCTGCCTGGAGGAAGATGTGATTGATGACTTTAAATGGGAGGAGGATTATCATTTTCCGGCTTTGATCAAACTGGACCTTCGTGGTGTATCTTGGCACTGGCAACCTGTGCTGACGAGGATTCACGCCCCTCAACTCTCCGAACTCAGGTGGGAGGTTGACAGTCCTGCCGTCCCATTTCCGCTCGCGCTCCTCTTTGAAACCATTCTTCAAAAGTTTCCCGTGCTGAGTGAACTGACGTTGAATGTGTGGTCTCGGGAGGCTATGGATCATTTTGGAGCTGTGGAGGATTTCCCGGATCAGCAACATGGCAATGTGGAGCACTTGGAGTTGAAGGGATACTGGATCAACATTCCGTTACGGTTTGTCGCAGGAATCTTCCCAAATCTCGAGTCCATTTCCGTCGACCGTGAGCACATTTACTTGCTGGATCTGCCTGACCCCGACTTGACCCTGTGCCGCCAGATTCAAATGGAGCGGTCCGAACTGTGGGACCAGCTCCCAAAACTAAACCGGTTCTGGTGTGGCGTTGACCTCCGGACACGAGCTGACGCGAAGGCGTTCCGAAATCGCCCTGCTTAAAGTCGCCATTCACATTCTAATGAAAATGTAATTTCTCCATGTAATTAATTACTAAATGTTTTGTGAGTTTCCTTTACGGCTTGTCGTGAGACGGAATTTGTTACCGTTTTGATGATAAAAATCTTTACAGTTGAATGTCATCATCTAACCATACCACGTTTTCATTGTTTACATTTGCATAGATTGTAATTAATTAAATGTTGAATGTGGAGCTGTATGGAATTCTCAGTTTCTCCATAAATAAATAATAAAGAAACTACTCAGAGTAGAACAGCATTTAACTTCATTTGATTCTCTTTATTACCACAACGCGTTTCGCATAAGGGCTTCTTCAGGTGGCAAGAGAGTAAATATTTGTCATAACGTTAAAATATTTTTACAATTTTAGATTTTATTAGAAGGTAGCATGTTGCACTATTTATGCTTGTTGTTGCATTAAGTAGGAATAATGACATTTCAACTTCTCTCTATAAAAAACCAATGTCTAAACATGTTTACATGCAGAATCAGATCATCCTCGTCATTTAAAAGATTCCTTGTTTTATTCACAAGGTTTACGTATTATTAGACTATGCAGTAACTTTTCCACGAGAATAAGTTTGCTTGTTGACCTATACCGAAGTTTTCTTTGTCGAGGTTATAAACCTGCATTACTACATAATACTATGCTGAAGCTGATTCATAGAGACCGTTACTCCGTATTAAAACCTAAAAAGAACTTGTTAATTTCGTATCTACGTCTTCATAATAAGGACATACTTACTAAATATTCTATTAATATTGAGATAAATAATACCTACCAAAGTGACTTACCTACGTCTTCAAATACGGTATATGTAGTTTTTCCATTTTATAAATGTGTATATTCATACAAAGAGAAACTTAAAAACTTCATATTATCTTATATGGAACAAAACTGTACTCCTCGTTTCAAATCCTATCTACATCAGTTGTCAATAGTTGTCGTTTTTTCTAGAACAAAAAATCTCAAGGAAATGCTATGTAATTAATGCAAGATGCTATATAGATGTCTTTGACTGATACTTAGATATATATGCTTAGTAAACCGGGATTACTGTTAGCTGTCTCTGTGCTGTCTCTGTTAGCTGCTTATCATATTTTTCTCTTATACAGTAGACATATCAACTCCTCAAATTTACATATTCGGTATTCTTTATACATAAAAATATATACATGTTAATCTAGAAAATGATATGTGAACTCTTCCAAATGTATTTCGTCGATTCTCAGTTTGTCTTTGCACACAAGCATAAATAGTGCAACATGCTACCTTCTAATAAAATCTAAAATTATAAAAATATTTTAACGTTATGACAAATATTTACTCTCTTGGTAAGATTTCTGGGTTAGAATTATAATTTTAATTAATTATATATACCTAATTATTAATATTTTTAAATTTGTGTTATATTTTAAGATTTCTTGGCTATTCTATTGTGTAATAATTTTTTGTAATTAATTTATTTAGCCACCTGAAGAAGCCCTTATGCGAAACGCGTTGTGGTAATAAAGAGAATCAAATGAAGTTAAATGCTGTTCTACTCTGAGTAGTTTCTTTATTTATTTATTATTTTAAAAAAAAATTAAATTGTCAGTTAACTGACTATTCAAATTTATTCAAATGAAACTGTAATATTGTAAAAACCTTCTATTGTGCATCTCAACTGGCCCCAGAGATAAAAATAAAAGTTTATAATTCACGTTAAAAGTGTTGTACATTGTATATTCAATTAAAGTGTTCCAATTGTTGAGATGAGTTTCAATTTTGTCAACTTGCCCCTTAACTAAAACATTCATTCACAAAAAATGGAATTAAACTTATCAATGAGTCGTTAGTTAGACAAGCATATTATTATTAAGTGGCGGAGCCACTGCATGTGCGCGCTCTAACTCAAGAACGGTTGGACTTTTTTGAAATCGGTTTTCGGCAATCGATAGGTGGTCACCTCAGAAGGGTCCAGCGGAATTTTGAAATACGTAGGTCAACGGTAACCGTTAGAAACCGTTACGAGGTCAAATTTTTTAAATGGTAACATATGACAAGTGACGTATATTTCAACTCGTCTATGACCATAACACATAGATATGAGGTCATTTCGGGGTTGACGGTTACTGTTTAACGGTTACAGTGATTTCAAATAATTTTACACCTTATGCTCTCCTGCTTAAGTGGTTTGGAATTTTTCACTTCTGTTTTCTGCAAACGACTTGTCATCACATGGGCTTTGCCTGACATGCTTACCAGTTCCAAAGGTCAACGGCAACGGTTAGAAACCGTTACTAGGTCAACTTTTTTAAATGACAACATATGGCAAGTGACATATCATTCGACTCGTGTAACAAAATAATACACAGATCTATGGTCATTTTGAAGGTGACGGTTACGGTTTAACGGTTACGACGATTTCAAATGGTCCTGTTTAAATGGTTTTGAATCTTGGACTTCAGTTTTCGTTAAACGGCTTTTCACCACAAGCGTTTTATGTGAGAAGCTTGGCAGCCATAACGACCAACGGTAACCGTTATAAACCGTTACGATTTCGAAATTTTTAAAAGTCACTTAGGGCAAGTGGCATATCATTCGACTCCCCTGATTGTTCGTTATGCAAATCCGAAGGCATTTTAATCGTAACGGTTACCGTTTAACGGCCATACCTGATTATTTGTTTTTATGTTCTAACTTGATAATGGATTGGAGTATATTCATTCTGTTTTTAACAAACGATTCCTTAGAGTGGCACTCAGTGGTCTATTTTGAAAGTCTTTCAATGAAAGATGCATGTTAAGGGTGTCCCTGCTCCGCCACTTTGCTACATATTAGCTTGCTGAGTTTATTATTTATAATAATCATATGACAGCAGCTTTAAATTGGGCGAGGATAAGCCGAAGCTTATCCTCCCGCATACAAGCGACAGATAAAATTATTTGATTTATTCACTTCTAGCGTCACGGTTCTTCTTGCTAACCGTTTATAATAAAAAAATGCATTCAAGTTGTTTGATATTGTCCCATCTTGGACACTGGAGAATGTGATTTCATTATAAATTCTGCACGGAAAATATTACACTTAGATAGTTAAATTCAAATTATTGAGCAAATACTCGCTCGCTCAAATACTCGCTCGCTCAATAATTTGTAAATCTATTTTTTGATTAAAGTACTTCCAAGTGCTCAGGGGAGGATATCATTCCAGAGATTCGACAGTCGACAAGTTAGTCATTCTGTCATACCTCTCATTCGTGAGTGAATTTAGATTGTTACGTTCATTCGATGATTTGCGTTAATTAGTGGGTTACCTGCGTCACTTTTAGTCTGTCTTAATAATTGAGTTAAATGTTTTTTTTAATTAAAGGGAATTGTTGCTGAAGGAGAAAGGCAAAACGTGACGAAGGACTGTTTTAAAAGAGAAGATGAATCCAGCTGGAGCGAAGCGTCCAAGGAGGGATGAGGAGACTCAGCCTTCTCTCGTGACAATTCCTCCGGAGGTAACTACAGACATAATCCAGATATTATTTAAATTACCACTTAACAAATTGTTAAATTCTCCACTACTTAACTTTATTTGAAATATTGTTTTTTGTTATGGTAACAGATGTTTTGTAAGATCATCGAGTACTTGAAGGACGACCCCAGGGATATCCTGAACCTTTCAATGACCTGCAGCCAGCTCCGTGACCTCCTCCAGAAAGAAGAAGACCTTTCAGCTTGTCATTTGGAAGAGTCCATCCCGCTGGTCCTTGAATGGCTGGAACCGGAGGACATTCACAACTGTCGCGGTATCTGCAAGCGAGTACGTAAGTCGGTGGATAAAACCCTGGACCACATGGAACTTGTCAGCCCTTTGGAGAACCTTGGTCTCTTTCCACGACTGATTCCACCAAAAGCAGACACAGGTCATGAGAGTTGGGAATGGCGCCACATAGGAGAAGTGTCAATAAACGACTTGCATATTGAAAACGTGGCGGATATGGAGAAGCTGCGGAGGGATGTGGAGGGGCGGAAGATGAGCATGATGGACATGATGCGCAAGAATGTACTCCAGCTCACCCTCTTTGACAACAACAACGAGGACATTGATGACCCACGAGACTCGTGGCACGAGTCATGTACGAGGTCATTCGTAGAGTGATGATAACCCTGCCCAACCTTCGAAGACTCGAGTGCTCCAACTTTCCTCAATGTTGGAGGCTGAGGACTACGCTGGCGCCAGCTTGAAGCGATTCATTGCCCACGGCCACCCACTTCCGGCGACACCTCTTGAGAAACTCATCATTCCCGAGTATCCCGTGATGGCGTCATTTTTGCGGGAGCTCCTTCTCCGATACTGCAACACTTTGCGGGTGGTGATGATTGTGTTCTGGGAGGATGTTTCTGAGGAGGAAGCTGCGCAATGGCAGCAGGAGGATTATCAGTTGCCGGAGCTGAAAAGTTTTGATATTTCGAGAGTGACTTTGGACTGGGAGCCCATACTTGGCAGACTCCACTCTCACAATCTCAAGGAGCTTTGCTGGCAACAGTGGCAACCGTCCCTAGTTTCACCGGTAACCCTGCTCATTCGGACCATTCAGCGGTTTCCCTCCCTCTCACACCTGCACTTGGGATTTGATACTG
Organism: Sinella curviseta; assembly: GCA_004115045.4. NCBI lineage: Eukaryota > Metazoa > Arthropoda > Collembola > Entomobryomorpha > Entomobryidae > Sinella > Sinella curviseta. The sequence continues at coordinate 14,355,574 of CM023199.3, read as the reverse complement.
AAGAGGATCAGGATCAGGTGGCTATTGGGGATCACTTTGCGACGTTGGAGGAGGAGCAACATGTCAACTTGAAGCACTTGAAGGTGACTGATTACTGGTTTAACATTCCACTCCAGTTTTTCGGCAACCTTTTTCCGAACCTGGAATCCATTGAGATTGAGTGCGAGGACACTTGGGAGTGGATACGGCTAAGATGGCTGATTATTGACCCCGATATGGACTTGTGTCGTCAGAGGCGGTTCCAGGAGTCCGAGTTGTGGAGCCAGCTCCCGAAACTGAAGAAGTTCCGGTATGATTGTTGGGATCAGGACGAGCTCTTCCGGTACAAATGTAGTCGAGGGGAAGTGGAGGAGTTCCAAAATCGCCAGACCGACCTTTGATATCAGAAATGCTTCGGAACATTCTTCCGCGTGCAGCAGCTCTTGTTTTTCTCCCTATTTCTCTGTACATTAATTAAATGAGACCGCATATTCAAATAATCTAATTAGTGAATCATTATTTTAATAGCTGTATTATGATTTGCCTTGTTAACTTACCTAATTAATTGTAAGCTTTTTTGTATTTGTAACCATGAAATGTAAGATCACTTGAGTCGAAACAGTTTTTTTGTGTTTACCGAAACAATTACAAAGAATAAAATTGTTCAGAGTGCATTTCTCAGTGTAATTGAACTCTGATCATTATCCATTTTATTTATTGTCGCCTTTGATGATACCAGCATGATAGGTGATTAGTTATTTTTAATTCAATTATCTAAGTTGCTATTAATCATTAATCATCATACGATTTCTAATTTAAAGTATCTCAACTTACCCCAAAGTCGAAGATGGACGGTGGCCATACTCCACAAATATTCTTTACAAGACATTTTTGAGCGTTCGATGATAGGTATTCAAGTAGGTAAGGATAAGATGAAACTTATCCCTAAGCGATAAGCGAATCACTTGAAGTCATTAATTGTAGCAGTTTTTGACGTTAATTGTTCGTTAATGTTTCGTTCCCTTTGGATCTGGCTGTGAAAGTATGCATTATCAATGTTTCATCTTACCCCAGATAGTCGGTTACAAAGAGCGGTCCAGTAAATTGCTCAAAGTTGACGCAGATGATTAACTAATTAAATTAAAATAGCTGCATAATTACTCGCTCGATTTAAATAAATAAAGGCACCAGTGTAATCAGCAGTTATCATTGTATTAGCTAAGCACTTCTTTTCAATTTGATGTACTTTATCGAGAATGCAACACAGCTCGTAACGGTATTTGCATGAGTAGCCCCCGTTTTCACGCTCGTTCCCGGTGGAGAATGAATGAATCTCTGATATTATTACGGAATATTAACGCCCGTCTAATGAGCTTTCGAATGATAGGTTACATGTTACGGTTACGGCTCGAGATGTTTGATAATAATAAGATATTAAATTAGTTGTAGTTTTCCCCTCCTCCACGCCACATCTCCGCATTTACAATCCAGCTCGACTTGGATGCAACTGTGAAAAAAGTTTATGGAGTGACTTAAATAGTTAAAAAAGGTGTGGAACCGTTTGAAATCCACCAAAAAAACAAATATTAAAACATTTAATTATTTTGCGCATTGGTATTGACTAGTGACTTGGGACCTTCACAATTAACATTTAAAAGTTGAGTCAGCTGACTAGTGGGTGTCGAGAAAAATAGGTCAGTTTATTTTTTTATCGGTGCTTTTGTGATTGGGACTATCTATTTGTTAAGTTTATTGTAATTAATATATTGTCGAGAGCGCGGCTAGTTTCGGTTTAATGTCTCGTTGACGCTTGAAAATGAATCCAATGCCAGTTGGGGGAGGCAGGGCGGAGCCTCGAGATCCTCTCCAGATATTGCCGGAGGAGGTGAGATGATTGATTAGCAAAAGTTAAAGATAATTATCATTTACCATTAAATAATATCCATACTAACTTCTATCTTGTCTTTCCTTGCTGTTTTAACAGATGTGGCTGCAGATTTTGGAGTATTTGAAGCAGGACCCCAGGGATATCCTCAATCTTGCCGTGACCTGCGCTCAGCTTCGTGACATGGTTCAGAGGGGAGTGGACCTTGCAGCGTGTGAACTGGAGCAAGTGATCCCGCTGGTGCTCCAGTGGCTTCCAAAATCCTCCATTCTCAACTGCCGAGGGATCTGCAAGCGGGTGAGGAAGCCGGTCGACAAGGTGCTTGACAACTTGCTGCTTATCCAACCCCAACACGTCCCTTTGTTTCCGAGACTGGTTCCCCCAAACAAGGATCCTCGCGAGTACGAAGCACGCCATTTCGCCTTACAAAATTTTCATGATCATGACCACCTCATTGATTCGGTGGAGGCAATCGGGGAGCTTCGGAGGAGAATTGAGGAGATAGAGGTTAGCACGATGGTCACCAAGAAGCTCTCGTTCAAACTTTCCTGGGACGCCGCCGATCCACCGTCACTGACTCCACCCGACTTCCTGGACCGGATGCTGGCACTGCTGAACACGGAGCTGCTGCGGGACCAACTACGCCATCTCTGCCTTTTCGGGGAGGGGGATGCCTTAACTACTACTGATCCCAACTGGACCTATGACCTCATTCGGAAATGCGTGGCTGCTCTGCCAAACCTCCGACGCCTGCACTGCGCGGAACTTCTTTACCTTGTGGATCGCGACGGTGCCTTCAGTTTGGGGCGGCACATTGCCAACGGCCATCCACTTCCGGCTGCCCCTCTTGAGAGTTTGAGAATTGTCATGTATCCCTGTGACCCGTTGCCCGTGCCATTCTTTCAGGAAATTGCTCGTCGCTACTGCCGAACCCTGACGCAGCTGTGCCTCTGCCTGGACGAAGATGTGATAGATGACTTTGAATGGGAGGAGGATTATCATTTCCCGGCTTTGCTCAACCTGGACCTCCGTGGCGTGTCTTGGCGCTGGCAACCTGTGCTGGCGAGGATTCACGCCCCTCAACTCTACGAACTCATGTGGGAGGTTTACCGTCCCCATGCTGCCGTCGCATTTCCGATCGTCCCCATCGTTCGGATCGTCCTTCTAAAGTTTCCCGCGCTGAATGTACTGACGTTGAAGGCATCGTCTGGGGGCGTTATGAATCGTTTTGGAGCTCTGGAGGAGTTCCGGGCTCAACAACATGACAATATGAAGCACTTGGAGCTGCAGGGGCACTGGTACAACATTCCGCTGCGATTTTTCGCAGGTTTGTTCCCAAATCTCGAGTCCATTTCCGTCGACCGTCCGCAAACTTATGAACAGATGAACAATGCTGACCCCGACTTGATCCTGTGTCGCCGCATTCGAATGGAGCAGTCTGGACTGTGGAACCAGCTCCCAAAGCTGAACCGGTTCTGGTGTGGCCGTTACCTCCGGACTCGGGCTGATGCGGAGGCGTTCCAAAATCACCGTGCTTAAAGTTGCCATTCACAGTTTCATGAAAATGTAGTTTCTGAATGTAATTAATTACTAAAAGTTTCGTTAGTTTCCTTTGCGGTTTGTCGTGAGCCAGAATTTGTTACCCTTTTTATCATAAAAAAATTTCCAGTTGGAGGTCATAATCCAACCAAACTACGTTTTCATTGTTTAAATTAAGAAAGATAGTAATTAATTAAACTTTGAATATTGTGCTGTATGGGATTCTCATTTGCCCCCAAAAAATAGAATTGTCATTTAACTGACTATTGAAATTTTATATAAATGAAAGTGTGTAAAATTCTAAAAACCTTCTTTTGTACATCTCAACTTGCCCCAGAAATAAAAATAAAGGTTTATAATTCACTTTAAGAATGTTGAACATTTGTAATTATATAGTCAATTAAAGTGCTGCAAGCGTTGAGGTGAGTTTGAATTTTATCGACTAGCCCCTTAAATAAAACATTAAATTAAATGTTTTATTGCATTTTATTAAATGATAATTGATAACCTTTTGGTCGAATGAGAAGCTGTTCTCTTGAAAACCGAAAACAAAGAATAAAATTGTTTGGAGATGGATTTCCCACGATACCCCGCAAAATAAATTTTTTATCTAACATTGTTCATTATCCATTTTACCAATTGTCGCCTTTGCTGATGCCATCATTAGACGTGATTAAGTACTTTTAATTCATTAATTAAGCTGACCGTCATCACCAGTCTATTTCTAATTAAAAGTATCTCAACTTACCCCAATCCTAAGCCATTCTGCATAAATGTTCTTTAAAAATATATTATTGAGCGTTCCATAATTTGTACTCGATTAGGTAGGTAAGGATAATCAAAACATTCGAAATAATTTATTGTTATTGCAGTTGACTCTTGACTGACAGTTGAAGTTAATTGTCTCATGTTTTCGTTCCGTTTGCATTTGCCTGCATGTGGACTGTGAAAGTATTCATACTCCTTAATTCATATTGCCCCCAGCACTCGATTGCAAAGACCGGTCTTAAATTGTCAACAAGGCTAGAGATGATTTAATTGTTATATTAATGTTAAATATGTCATATTTCGCAATTACGCCATCGATTTTATTAATCGAAGATGCCAATGGTATCACCAAGTGTTATTCTACAAGATCAGCATTGTCTTTCCGTTAAAACTGCTTTATCGAGAATGACACTCAGCTCGTAACAGCATTTGAATGAATAACCCACATTTTCTCCCCCGTACCCCCTGGGGAATGCACGAATTTGTGATGTGAGCTTGGAACTTTAACGTTCGTTTAAGGAGCTTTCGAATGATAGGTCATACCTTTGCCCTCATATGTCAGATAATAATGGAAAATTAAATTAATTGTAATTTTTTGCTATCCCCCCCACCTCCTCTAAACGATTTCTAATTTGTAATTAGGTAAAAGTATCTCAACTTGCCCCGAAAAATAACTGTCAATGAAAACGATCGCGATCGGCATGTCCATTCTTCACTCAAAATACATTCTTCAGTAATAAATAATAAGTAATAATATAGGGAAGGATAATTAAGGTTATCGAAAAGGGATAAGCGAATCATAAACAATGTGGTGTTGTGGTTAACTATCTCAAGTTTCATACCGTTTGCATTTTGTATTATTCTGACTGTAGAAGCACGCGGCATGATTATTGTCTCGTGTTGGAACAATTGGTTTTAACATGCAGAGTGAATAAAAATACGATAACCAACTTGTTCGATATTAGGAGGAAGATTAAAGTTTTATTAAAGAGCAGAGTTTCTCATGCTCATAAGAATAATATTGCATATTGTCATTCAGATTGAAATACATATTTTGGTCATTCAATTCATAATATAAAAATGTGTTAGGTAAGGAGATATTTTGTTACATAGTTTTTGAGTCATTAAAACAAGATGATAATAATAGTGTGAAACTGGGTTGATGACAAAATGCACTTGAGTTGCATTTTGTAACTCGATAGTAATAAATGATTATGATGAACAGTGAGCTACATTGGAATGTGAGAGAGAGAGAGTTAAATGAACTTTATATGTAATGTGTAGTGATGGAAAGAGTAAAATGTAAATAGCGACAAGCATGCATAAAAGTTATCTCATTTTGCTATGTGTACCTATATATACTTATATGCACTATTCTAAAGTGCATCGTTTTTCAATACCCTCCCATAATCTAATAATTTTTAAACTAACAATAATAAAGATATAAAAAGATAGTGTTTATGTTATTTTGTTTGAAGGTTAAAAATATATGTGATTATCCTAAAACGATGATAGTCTGGTCTTCTTCTCCTGCTGGTTGTCTTCTTTGTCAAAGTCAAACTTTGTAATGACTTGAGCTTCCTATCCCGTGTTACTCTTGGACAGTACCACGGGCTTCTGCAGTCCCTCCTTGGTTAGGGTTTGGCTCTGGTGGCACTGCTTCCACTTTGAAAATTTTAGGAAAACATCTTCTGTAGATGCATTTTCCACAGAGGATGAAAACTAGTAAACTGCCAAATATCAGTACTGCTATGAAGGTCATCATAGAATAATGATGAGGTGGTTGTATTGGCTCCATATTGATGAATGTAGGTTCCGGTGTTGGAGTTGATCTTAGGTACAGCTCATCAAGCTCATTGTCCCGAAATAGGTACCAATTGATTTTTGCGGTGTGTAGGGGAGCAAACATGTCTGTTATCTTCATCTTTACCTGGCTCCCATTATATCTCTGGCTGTTGATCTGGTATTCGGCATTGAAGGGGACAGTGAAAATATGATCAGGGCATGGTTGCTGTTTTCCCGATAACGTGATGTTGGATAGGGGGCAATAGATATATATCAAATTGGCCTCTCTCTTCATCTGGATGTATGACAGGAAGTCTAGGTGATAAGTTGGGGCACATTGGGCCTGGTGGAAGGTTTTAAGTTGTTTCTTGTTGTAGTCTTCTTGCTTACACTCCTCGATGGGATATATCATGACTTCCTGCGTTATTGGGTAGTCATTTAGAATTGGATGTATACAATCACTCACGTTTGAGATAATTGTTTGGGAAGGCCCCGTATACTTCATGCTGCAGGTGGTATTTTCATCTCTCTTCATGAGAATGAAAGGATCAGCCTTTAGTAGAATAAAGTGGTCGTTGATGACGGGCACGTCAATTTGGATTGTGAGTTCTCTCCTTAAGTGGTCGTAGTCACAACTGTCGGTCTTGGCAAACGTGTAAGCGCAAAGTTTTCCACATGGCAGGCTTACGTTCAGGAAATCAAGTAGAGGCATGTGTACTTTGCCAAGATTCCAATTTCTTTTTGCTTCGGCAATGATCATCTTGCCAAGTTGAATACGAGTCACAACTCGTGAAATAGCGTAGGCTTGTCCTGGAGATTTCCATTTTAATTCTTGAAAATCTGCGTCGTTCTTCTCCAGGTGAAGAATTGTCCGGTTAAAGTCCGACCGTACTTCTTGTAGAAGACTGTTCAGGTTTTCGGCTGTGTCTTCAAGTCGTCTGATGTTCTGCGTCATGATTCCATAGCGCGATTCCAGTTGGTCGAGTCTCTCCGAGTTTTGGCCCGTATAGACTAACGCGGTTGTTGCCATTGCTCCTGTCGCAACGACAGACACGATCAGTATTCCGCCGATGATTAGTAGCGGTATGAATCTTTCCTTTCTGATTAATTTTCCACCTTCCAAGTTGTGTCTTCTCGGCGGGCACATATCACTGATTTCTTTTATAAAGTCATTGTCATACGCTTGCTGACACTCCATTCTAACTTTGTCTAGCAAGTCTTTGTGGATTACATCACTCGTGAACATGTCACACGGATTTATCAGAATTATTCTGATTTCCAGTTGCAGATATCCGCGAATGACTGGAATGTCTGTCTTTCTCCATAAGACTGGAGGTTGAGAGTTATTTGGAAGGGCAAATCCAGTCGAGCACACCAGTGCTAGTTGTAAGATGGTGAGTAGAGAAAAATGACTTTTCTTGCTGTATTTCCTTGACCGTGGATTTGGCTGTTGACTGTTATTCGTCTTCTCTTGCTTTTGTTCTTCTTTCCATTGTACCGTTGGGATGACCATGTTCAGCATGTCGCACATATGCTCATGGACAGCCTTTGACAGCGGCTTTGTAAGAATATCCGCTTTCTGGTCCTTTGTTGAGATGTGTGGCACAGTGATCTCCTCCTCAGCAACGAGATCTCTGCAGTAAAGGTACTTCGTCTCGATATGCTTACTTTGGTCGTGTAATGTGGAATTCTTGGAAATTGCGATGGTGCTCGTATTATCCACGAACACTGGAGTTGGTTTCTGTTGGGGAAACCCCAATTCCTTCATGAACATTCGTAGGTATTTTGCTTCTGTGCTGGCAGAAGTGAGCGCGTAGAGTTCTGCTTCCGTTGATGACAACGTAACTCGGGGTTGCTTTTTCGATTTCCAATGAATGGGCATGGAACCCAGGCATACCACATATCCTGTGGTAGACTTACGATCATTTGTGTCACCAGCGAAGTCCGAATCTGAGTAGATGTTCACAGACATGTCCTTATCTGCCGAATCATAAAATAATCCCATCTCCTTCGTTCCACTTAGATATCTGAGTACTTTCTTCAATAACATCCAATGATGCTCGTTATAAGCTGCGTTGTGTTGCGCCAGCTTGTTAGTTGCGAATGCGATGTCAATTCTGCAGGTCCTGGCTACATATAGCAGCGACCCAATTCCTTGTCGATATGGGTATTTGTAGTCTGCTTCCTCTTGATTGATTAGAGGAAATTCAGTGTTTGGTTGAAGAGGTACGGAAACTGGATTGCATTCCGCAAGATTGAATCTCTCCAACATCTCAGTTATTTGTTTCCTTGCATGGATAAGCATGCTTCCGTCCTGAAATTGTTTTATTTGCATACCGATGAACGAGTCAGCACTCGTGTCTTTGATTTTGAATTCTTTCTTCAGCTCGTCTCTGACTTCGTCAATTATTTCTGTTGTTGATCCTACGAGGATGAGATCATCCACGTAACAGATGATATAGCATCTATCCTCTCCTAGGAAGATGTACACGGAGGGGTCATGACGACTTTGGGTAAACCCTAGTGATTTCAGGAAGTCAGAGAGTCGTATGTTCCATTGTCTTGGAGCCTGCTTGAGACCATAGATTGGTCTTTTTAGCTTCCATACTTTTCCCTTTTGTTTCTTGAATCCCTCTGGGATTTCCACATAAATGTCTTCTTTTAGATCTGCCTGTAGAAAGGCTGTGTCCACATCCATCATGTGAATGTAGTAATCGTTCTTTATTGCGGTGGCTAACATGAGACGGACAGTTTCCAGTCTCACCACACTAGCAAAGACTTCATGATAGTCTACTCCTTGCTGTTGCTTGTATCCTCTGATCACAAGTCTGCTTTTGTATCTCTGGATGTTTCCTTCTCCATCTGTCTTTAGGGCAAACACATAACGTGTATCCAACATGTTTGCTTGGCTTGGTCTCTCTACTACTTCAAACGTATCATTGTCGATCAAGCTTTGATGCTCACTTTCTACTGCCTCCATCCATTTTTCAGCATCAGCGCATTCCATTGCTTCTCTAAATGAAACTGGAACAAGATGTTTTCGTGTTTCTTCTACTTTCCCAGTATAATAGCTGACTGCTGTTGAAATTATTTTTCCCAGCTCAGCATCTTCCTCTTCCGATGCTGACTCTACTGCAGCAAAGTTTGACTTCTTCTTCTCTTTCTTTTCTGTGGCCACACTTCCTGGATACTTCTGTGGCTTCTTGATTTCATCTCTCTTTCTCAGAGACATCAGCGTGATTCCCGGTTTTACTGTTGCTTCATATTTCTTTTTGTCATTTTGTATTGTAACTCTTATGCCTGATGAGGATGACGATGATGATGAGGGCATTTTTGTCTGCTTGGAGGTTTCCACTGCTTTCGGTGGACTGGTGCTAGGTGAGACAACAAGAGTTCTGTCAAGATCTACCGATGAATTTGCTGAATTTTGCTCTTGTTCCCCATCAGAAGTTTCTACTTCACCTCCATCTTCATTCTGGTTACTCTCTCCCTCCCTGATCTCGTCATCATTGGCATTGTTGCTCTCCTCATCAGAGTCATTTTCTTCTTTTCTCTCTGTTGCGTGATCTACTGTCACGTACTTGACGAACTGCTCATTAAAACTCGCGTCGTGAGTTATGATTACTTTTCTTCTTTCGGGATCATAAATCCTGTAATTGTTGGCACCATCATATCCAACAAGAATCCCTTTTCTCGCTTTGGGCTCAAGGGCTTTCCTCAGCGCCTTTGGCACATGGTAATATGATACGCTTCCAAACATTCGGAAGTGTTTGACTCTTGGTTTCTCTCCATAGATTTGTTCAAATGGAGTTTGGTACGGGTTTAACTTGTTACAGGTTCTGTTCAGGATGTATACTGCACAAGAGAACGCTTCTTGCCAGAATCTCTGTCCTAGTCCACTCTGGAGTAACATCGTTGTTCCAAGATCCTTAATTCTTCTCATCTGCCGTTCAGCCCTCCCGTTTTGTTCTGGGGTGTGAGGGGCGCTCTTTCCATGTTCAATGCCTTTCTCTTCAAGGAAGGTCTTTACTTTTCGATTGATGAACTCCGTTCCATTATCTGATCTTATAGCCTGAACACGATTTCCAGTTCTTGTCTCAAAACCCGCTACAATTTTCTTGATTTCCTCGGGAACATCTTCTTTTGATTTGACTCCTCTCAATACGACGTAATTACTTCTTCTATCAACTGTGACGAGGCCGTACTTGCTTCCACTAATGGACTGCGGCATCTCTCCCGTCAAGTCCATATGCAAAACCGCTCCGACTTTGCATTTCTTTTCTGATTTCATTACAGGATGCGCTTTCTTGGCTTCCTTTCCAAGCGGACAGGCGTCACAGTGAATTTCTCCTTTAACATCTTCTGGTTTCAGTCCTATAACTGCACCATTCTTTGCAGTCATTCTCAGATTCCCCAAATTAATATGAGCGAATCGGTTGTGTATTAACTTGCTCCTATCTTCTTGAGCCAAGTATGCTGAGGGAGTTTCAGGGAGCCGGAATCTCATTAAGTACATTTTTCCCCTCCCTGTCTCCTGTAGGTCCATCTCTATTTCCTTTCTTGGTTATTACATGAGTCTTCTCAATGGTAGTACTCCAGCCTTTATCAGCCATTGGTCGAATCGCGAATAAATTCACCGATCCAGGAATATGTAGCGTGTTTTCAAGAGTACACTCACTCCACTTCTTCTTTTCCTCTTCATAGTACTCGAGCTTGATAACACCTACTCCAATAGCATTCACATAGGTATCCTTTCCAGTGGTTTTTACAGGAATTGGCTTGTCCAATTTCTTGTACTCAACAAACAGTGATCTATCTCCAGTGCTGTGATTTGAGGATCCACTGTCCACATAGAAAGACACGGCATTATCTTGTCCAGGTTTGGCTATGAATGAGTACTCCATGCCATTGCTTTTCTTCTGTTTGTTTTCTTCCTGGCTAGCTGCGAGCTCATCAAGGCTCCAGTCTAAAGCCATAAATGAGACATGATTCCCATCATCATCTTCATAATCTTCTTCCTCGTCTTCAGCGAAATTACTTCTGTAGGAGCTCTTGCCTCTCCCACGTCCACGACCGCGACTTCTGCTGGGTCTGGAATTTCCTCTTTTTCCACTTCCTCTATAGGATTGATCACAGTCTCTTGCAAAGTGCTCCTCTGAGCCACATGTATAGCATTTCTGTGTATCGTCATCTTCTTCTTCTTCTTTATTATCATAGTAATGACCTCGGCCTTTTCCTCTTGAGTTGGTGCCACGGTGGGTTGATCTGCCCCTACCACGAGAGCTGGATCTCCCCCTACTGCTACTCCTACCTCTTCCTCTGTTTTGATATCCCAGGAACGAGGTTTCGGGAGTTTCCTCAGTTTTCTCTGACTGAGTCTGCAGCTCTGTATTTTGAAGACGTGTAATTAAAGCTTCCAACGTCTGTTTATTGGGCTCAACACTCCACCATGCTTCTCGGAACACCGCAAACTGCGAAGGCAGGTCCATTACAATTTTTGATATGACCATCTTGTCTGACACTATATTTCCCATGCTTTTCAGGGCTTGAACAGTTTTCAGTATCTTTTGCACTCCATCCATGATGGGCTCATTTTCCTTAAATTTCATTCCATGAAACTGTTTCCACGTTAACATCTCGTTAAGATCTGAAGCTTGGGAATTCACTTGCTTTAATTTGTCCCACATTTGTTTGGACGTCTCTAGTTCATCTATGTACGTGCGCTGCTGGATACTCAGGTGCTTCATGATGATGTCCATCGCAATGGCATCTTCTTTCTCCCACTTGATCATTGCAGCTATTTCTTGTGTCGTAGGTACATCACCTGCAGCCTGTGGAGCTGGTATTCCACCAGTTGCGTATCCCAGCACGCCTTTAGCTTTCAGGGCTACACGTATATACGTGACCCAACTAGAGTAATTTTCGGTTCCTATCAATTTTTCCCCTGTGGACTCCATCATCTCTGAGTCAGATAGAACCTCTTCTTCACTAGAGACTTCTACTTTCACTTCAGCAACTTCAAATAGTTCTTCTTCAGAATTATTTAGCTGTTCTTCTACTACAGCAGCTGCTGGATTATCAATGCCAGCCATAAAACTTTCACTTTATAAACTTTCTCTTAGTCTTTGTTTAGCTGAATTAACTTTCACTTTAATTTTCTATTATTTCTCTAAATGTGAAATTATTATACCGATATTCAACATAGAGGTGCAATAAATGAGGCCCCAGGGAATTCAGTAATAATAATACACATGTAGGTTTTGACTTTTTCTCAACTTTCACTTTAATCAGCTATTTTAACTTTTATTCTAACCACGGAATCTTCCTACCGATTTACTTTCACTTTCTAAATGTTTTTATAGTGCAATTCTATACACTACTCAAGTTATTTTCTACTTTTACCAACGGTGGATTTTACAGACCACTTGACATTGAAAATGCCAATGCAGGTGCTTTTGACATGCACTCTGACACGTTTTGATGTTCTCACAGCTTCAAATTATCACGTCAACAATAACACAACAACAGTGGATTTTACAGACCACCACCTTTCCGTTGGTGTCACCGTGTTTTTAACTTACACTGCCATGATGTGTTGTGTTATCACTGTTGAACGTGACCAGCAACAATTTCAATTTATGCTGTACTTGAGTTTACGGAGCAGGGTTCCTGCGTCTGCTACACGTTGCATACAAGCTTGAAAACTGTTATTTTCACAATATTGTTCGTTTTTCACCTTCTCACTCTAGCAGCAGTAACGAAACACCAGTGGATTTTACAGACCACCACCGTCCCTTGGTGTCACCGTGCTTTTAACTTGCACTGCCGTGATGGTTTTCGAACTCAAAACTAGACGTGAACAATACACACACTGTGTACTGAGCTTGAGTCTACGTAACAGGGTCTCCAGCGTCTGTTCACGTTCCATACAAGCGTGAAAAACAACTTTACTTAAATGCTCTTTCTTACTTGGGGCTACTTGAGATTTTTCACAAAAATATTCTAAGTCCAAGACTTTTGATCACAAATTTTTCTATGTCCTTTTTTGCTATCTTTTAACGTGGTCTTTTCTTTTCTTTTAACTATCCTCTGCTACCATGTTGGAACAATTGGTTTTAACATGCAGAGTGAATAAAAATACGATAACCAACTTGTTCGATATTAGGAGGAAGATTAAAGTTTTATTAAAGAGCAGAGTTTCTCATGCTCATAAGAATAATATTGCATATTGTCATTCAGATTGAAATACATATTTTGGTCATTCAATTCATAATATAAAAATGTGTTAGGTAAGGAGATATTTTGTTACATAGTTTTTGAGTCATTAAAACAAGATGATAATAATAGTGTGAAACTGGGTTGATGACAAAATGCACTTGAGTTGCATTTTGTAACTCGATAGTAATAAATGATTATGATGAACAGTGAGCTACATTGGAATGTGAGAGAGAGAGAGTTAAATGAACTTTATATGTAATGTGTAGTGATGGAAAGAGTAAAATGTAAATAGCGACAAGCATGCATAAAAGTTATCTCATTTTGCTATGTGTACCTATATCATATATATTAAGCACCGTTTCCGAAAGCCGCCCTCACTTTGAGACGCCCCCAGTATCAAATATATGAACTACAAGAATGAATAGCTTGAAGTAGTTACAAAATCACCCAGTAGGTGTCGCTGTATTTTGGGAGCTATAGCATAGCTATAGTTCAATGCGTATTTCAATGCAGGTGCCTGTTCTTAATGCAGGTGCCCGTTCTAAATGCAGGTGCCCGTTGTAAATGCAGGTGCCCGTTGTAAATGCAGGTGCCCGTTTTAAATGCAGGTGCCTGTTCTAAATGCAGGTGCCCGTTTTAAATGCAGGTGTCCGTTTTAAATACAGGTGTCCGTTCTAAATGCAGGTGCCCGTTCTAAATGCAGTTGTCCGTTTTAAATGCAGGTGCCCGTTCTAAATGCAGTTGTCCGTTTTAAATGCAGGTGCCCGTTCTAAATGCAGGTGCCCGTTTTAAATGCAGTTGTCCGTTTTAAATGCAGGTGCCCGTTCTAAATGCAGGTGCCCGTTTTAAATGCAGGTGCCCGTTCTAAATGCAGGTGCCCGTTTTAAATGCAGGTGTCCGTTTTAAATACAGGTGTCCGTTCTAAATGCAGGTGCCCGTTTTAAATGCAGGTGCCTGTTCTAAATGCAGGTGCCCGTTTTAAATGCAGGTGTCCGTTTTAAATACAGGTGTCCGTTCTAAATGCAGGTGCCCGTTTTAAATGCAGGTGTCCGTTTTAAATACAGGTGTCCGTTCTAAATGCAGGTGCCCGTTCTAAATGCAGTTGTCCGTTTTAAATGCAGGTGCCCGTTCTAAATGCAGGTGCCCGTTTTAAATGCAGTTGTCCGTTTTAAATGCAGGTGCCCGTTCTAAATGCAGGTGCCCGTTTTAAATGCAGGTGCCCGTTCTAAATGCAGGTGCCCGTTTCTAAATGCAGGTGCCCGTTCTAAATGCAGGTGCCCGTTCTAAATGCAGGTGCCCGTTTTAAATGCAGGTGCCCGTTTTAAATGCAGGTGCCTGTTCTAAATGCAGGTGCCCGTTTTAAATGCAGGTGTCCGTTTTAAATACAGGTGTCCGTTCTAAATGCAGGTGCCCGTTCTAAATGCAGTTGTCCGTTTTAAATGCAGGTGCCCGTTCTAAATGCAGGTGCCCGTTTTAAATGCAGTTGTCCGTTTTAAATGCAGGTGCCCGTTCTAAATGCAGGTGCCCGTTTTAAATGCAGGTGCCCGTTCTAAATGCAGGTGCCCATTCTCAAGTTTGCAAATATAGGACGTATGCTGGGAAAAGTTGGAGACTTACTGAAAAGGTTTGATATGCTGGGGAGGAATGATATGGGAATGGGTCATATTTTGAGATGGTGTAAAATGCGTGAAGCAGGGCATTGTATCTATTCTGAGATATGCAGCTGCGGAAACAAATACCGACATCGAGGGCACACTGAGACATTTATACGTTTAACTCAACAGATTTTCGATTTCCATGTTTGGGAATGATAATTAATAAATTTGCTGAGCGTAGCCAGCTGGCATCCCTAGTATACTTATATGCACTATTCTAAAGTGCATCGTTTTTCAATATCTCGCGATGCCCCAAGTACTCGATTCCAATGGGCGGTCTCGTAAACTTATCAACAAAGCAGGTGGCAAACTAATTAAAAAATTGTTGCACAATTAAAATTCGAATTACTGAAAATGATATAGTTATCAGATCACTAGCTGCCATTCTACAAGCTGAGTTAAACGGGAAGCCTTTCAGGACCCTTTTTGAGTAGTGGAGTCGGTCGTATTTGCTTTTTCTGATATTCCTGTTCGTGAGTGAGTTTAAAATGTTGCGTTCATTCGGCCATTTACTTTAATTAACGGCCAATCTGCTTCATGTTTTACGTTGAATGATTGATTTAAATGTTTTTTTTTAATTAAAAGGACTAGTTGCTGAAGGAGAACGTGACGAAGGACTGTTTTAAAAGAAAAGATGAATCCGGCTGGAGCGAGGCGTCCAAGGGAGGAGGACGATCAGAAGTGGCTCCTGACACTTCCGCCGGAAGTAAGCCGACATCATAGTGATTCCATTAAAATGACTAATTTTAATTAATTGTAATATGTTCAATGACAAACCACGCTTTTATATGATAATCCTCCCTTTGCTCCCGTGATCAGATGCTGTGTAGGATCATCGAGTACTTGAAGGAGGACCCCAGGGATATCCTGAACCTTTCCATGACATGCACCCAGCTCCGTGACCTTCTCCAAAAAGAAGATGACCTTGGAGCGTGTCGCTTGGAGGAGTCTATCCCGCTGGTCCTTACAAGGCTGGCGAGGGAGGACATTCTCAACTGTCGCAGGATCTGCAAGCGAGTACGAAAGTCGGTGGATAAGGCCCTGGACCACATCGAGCTTATCAGTCCTCTCGAGAACCTTGGTCTCTTTCCAAGACTCATTCCGCCAAAAGCAGAGCGAGGTCATCAGGGGAATTGGGAATGGCGCCACTTGTCCAAGTTACGACTAATGTTAATGAACGCTTTTTGGATTGATTCCGTGGAAGATATGGCGGAACTGCGGAGTGATGTGGAGGGGCGGAAGATAAGCACCGTGGTCACCAAGAGTGTAAACATCGATATCCCTTGGACGGCGGATGACAACCCACCGACAATGGATCCTCCCGACTACCTGGACAGGGCGCTGACGCTCCTCAACTTGGACATGGTACGGCAGAATGTGCTTAATCTCTACCCCAATGACTGCCACAATGAAGACATCACTGACCCCAGGGTAATGTACGACATCCTTCGCCGTCTCATGACCGCCCTCCCCAATCTCCGGTGTCTCCTCTGCGACAACTTTCCTCTCCTGTCTGAAGCGGAGGAGGAGGCTGGTACCGACCTGGCGCGGTTTATCGCGGATGGTCACCCACTTCCACAAATTCCCCTTGAAAGGCTTAACATTTGCAGGTATCCCTTAATGGCGACCTTCTTCCGGGAAATTGCTCGCGCGTGCTGCGGCACCTTGCGGGAGCTAGACATGAAGTTGTGGGGGCACGTTTCTGAAAGTGAAGCAGTCCAATGGCAGGACGACGATTATCATTTCCCCGCTTTACTCGAACTACACGTTTGGAACGTGACCTTGGACTGGGAGCCCATCCTCGGCAGGATCCACGCTGACAATCTGAAGGTGTTCTGTTGGTCCGTTAGGATTGATTCGCGACCCTCTCCGGTTTCATTGGTCATTCTGGTGGTTCGAACTGTCCAACGATTTCCTTCGCTTGTTACGATGCGGCTGCAATTTGAGATGGCGGCAGGTGCTCAGCAGGTGCCTGGCGAGGTGGATTCTGTAGCGCTGGAGGCGCTGAGCAGTGAGCGACATGTGAATTTGAAGCATTTGGAGGTGGAGAATTACTGGGCCGCCATTCCGCTCCAGTTTCTCGCGGGACTATTTCCCAACCTGGAGTGTATTTTCGTGGAGAAGGTTTCAAGAAGGCCGATGGAACGGGAGGTTGAACATGAGTCGGATGATGCGCTGTTGGACTTACGGGGGCGATTGGAGGAATCGGCGCTGTGGAGCCTGCTCCCAAAGTTGAACGTGTGTCGGTTCGAGGATTCCTACTGCACACGAGCTGAAGTGGAGGCGTTCCAAAATCACCCAGTTTAATGTAGATGATTGCAGTTTAGAATCATTTAATGGGTACATATTATAATTATTTTCCTTAAACTAAGTTTAATAAACTTGTGTAATTATTAATTGTAACCTACTATCCTATGAGACGTGAGAGGTGTTTTGTGAAAATATAACTTTAATCCAAGAAGAAGCTTTCGTGACGAGTTTTAATGTGTATAGAAATGATTACAACGAATAAAGTTGTTTAGAGACGGATTTTTTAAGTTAAAATTTGACATAATTAATTGATCATTAATTCTGATTATTCATTATCCATTTAATTTCGTTTTTTTACTCGTAAATACAACATGTAGCATTTGGCTGTGAAACTACGGCGTAGTTATTACGCATGCTAGTCGTTTCAGTATGCCCCCACTACTCGATTGCAATGGGCGGTCTCACAATGCCGCGGATGATTAACTAATTAAATTAAAATTACTGCGTAATTAGTCACTCGATTTCAATAAATGAAGGTACTAATGTAATCAGTAGCTGTCATTCTACAAGATAATCGCTTCCTTTTAATTTAATGTACTTGATCGAGAATACCATGCAGCTCGGAACGCTATTCACATGAGTAACCCCCGTGTTCACCCCCGTACCCCTTGGGGAATGAAGGAATCTGTGATCTAATTGTGAAATATTAACGCCCGTTTACGGAGCTTTCGAATGATAGGTCACATTTTAGGATTCCGCTGATAGCATAATTATGAAAAAAAATCCTTGCAATTTTCTCCACCCCCACATTTTTAATTCAGTACCACGTGTGGATTGTGGATGCAACTGTCCGTCATAAAAGTTGATTTGGAGCGACGTAAATAGTTAAGTAATGAGTGAAACCGTTTGAACTCGTCCAAAACCAATTTGAAAACATTTGATTACATTTCGCATAAAAGTACTGATAAGTGATTTGATTGGAAGTTAACAATTAATATTAATAGTAGAGGTTAATCAGCTGACAAGTTGGTGTCGTGAAAAATAGGCTAGGTAGTTTATTTTTATGTCCTTGCGATTGGGACTAATTTTATGCGTTTAAGAGTGCGTCATCGGCTAGTTTGGGTATTGTGTATGCTCCTTGGCAGTTTCTTTAACCGTGCTCATAATATATTGTTCGATTAATTAATAACTAATTAAAGGGCCCGAAACCTGCTGCGGAACGACTCCCTTGAAAATGAACCCAATGCCAGTTGGAGAAGGCGGGGATCATAGGGCGGACCCTCGAGATCCTCTCGAGATATTGCTGGAGGAGGTGAGATCACTTTACACTGAATGATTAGCAAAAAGTTAATTATCATCTACCATTAGCAAATAATGTCTAGGTTCACTTATCTTTTTGTCTTTCCTTCCATTTGATAACAGATGTGGCTGGAGATCTTGGAGTATTTGAAGGATGACCCCTGGGATATCCTCACTCTTGCCGGGACCTGCGCTCAGTTTCGTGACATGGTTGGGAGGGAAAGGGAAGTGGACCTTCCAGCGTGTCAACTGGAGCAAGTTATCCCGCTGGTGCTCCAGTGGCTGCACAAAGCCGATATTCTCAACTGCCGACGGATCTGCAAGCGAGTGAGGAAGGCGGTGGACAAGGTGCTTGACAACTTGCAGCTTATCCAACCCCTCCACGCTCCCTTGTTTCCAAGACTGGTTCCCCCAAACAAGGATCCCCGCGAATACGAAGAATGTCATTTCGCTTTAGAAGCCTTTCGTGATGAGGACCACCTTATTGACTCAGTGGAGGCAATTGAGGAGCTTCGGAGGAGGATTGAGGGCAAGGAGGTCAGCACGGTGGTCACCAAGAGGCTCTCATTCCAATTTACCTGGGAGGAGGACAATCCGCCGCAATCAATGACTCCACCCGACTTCCTGGAGAGGATGCTGGCCTTGCTGAATACATACATGCTAAGGGACCAACTACTCCATCTCTGCGTTTTCGGCGAGGAGGAGGTCTTTAGAGCTGCAGATGCAAACTGGACCTATAACTTCATTCGTAAATGCGTGGGTGCTCTGCCAAACCTCCGGCGCTTCTACTGCATGGACCTTCCTGACGTGGAGGAGGGCGCCGCAGCCTCCAGTCTGGGGCGGCACATTACCAACGGCCATCCACTTCCTGCCGCACCTCTTGAGAGCTTCACAATTGACAGGATTGTGATTGATGCTTGGCCCGTGTCATTGTTTCAGGAAGTTGCTCGTCGCTACTGCGACACCCTCACGGAACTATCCGTTGTCCTGGAGCAAGATGAGATTAACGCCTTTGAATGGGAGGAGGATTATCATTTTCCGGCACTGGTCAAGTTGGATCTCCATGACGTGTCTTGGGGCTGGCAACCTGTGCTGGCGAGAATGCACGCACCGCACTTGGAGGAACTCAGTTTGGTGGTTTACCGCACCTCCTTCCGATTTCCTGTATCTATCCTTCTCCATTTCCAAACCATTCTTCAAAAGTTTCCTTTGGTGTCTAAACTGTCATTGGAGATATCGTCATGGGACGCCATGGACCATTTCGAAGCTGTGGAGGATTTTCGGGATCTGCGGCATGGCAATGTGAAGCACTTGGAACTGGAGGGACACTGGTACAACATTCCGCTACGGTTTTTCGCAGGATTCTTCCCAAATCTGGAGTCCATCTCCGTCGACCGTGAGCACATTTGCAGGGATAGGGATAACGCTGACCCCGAGTTGACCCTGTGTCGCCGGAATCAAATGGAGCAGTCTGGACTGTGGGAGCAGCTCCCAAAACTGAACCGGTTCTGGAGTGGCATTTACCTCCGGACACGAGCTGACGCGGAGGCCTTCCGGGGTCGCCCACTTTAGTCATGATGATTATTAATTTACCTCCTTTTTAACTGATCGAATTAATTGTAACCTTTCTTGTATGAGATCTGTTTTATTAAATAATAACTTTTGTTGAAACACTTCTTTCCGTGTACTAAAATATTTGCAATTTCATAAAGTTAAATAAAATTGTTCCGACATCTCAATGTTCCCCAAATCCTTATCCATTTTTTATTTATTAGCAGCATTGATGAGCACATGTAAATGATAAGATGCGTCATGGCCCATGACTCATGGGGAAAGATAACGTGAAAAGTTTTCATTTAATTAAGTTGCATAATAATTGAAGTGGAGGATCTCGAATGGAGGTGAGAACCGCCTCCAGCAAACCGTTATCCAAAAAGTTCGTGAATCACTTGGTTCATCACGTAACAATGGCAGAGCGACCCCGCCATCATCAGACAATCGACCAGGATGACTTCGAGCAGTTCGAAGAGAAGATCTCCATAAAGACCCCAAAAGGCGAACCCGAGCAGGAAGAGGATAACCGTCCAAATGCCCTTTTCCGTGATCCCGCTCACCACCTCAGCCGGAGTCATCAAGTTTGCCAAAATTCCTTCGTCCACCCACTCCTCCTCCATGGCAGGTGATACATGAGCCTCCACGGTCCCTCTTCGACGTTCCAATAAGGGCGACTCATGAGGGGGCAGCTCCACCGGAAAGAGATCAGACACTACCACGGGCGTCCGGCACATTGGACAAGAATGCCGGGCTGGGACGGCGGAGAAGAAGTACATAAACCTACGTGGTCTGCGCCAAAAAAAATCATAACATCAATTAGCAGAATTAAAAAATGAATTGTTATTTTTGCCATAGTTTGCGTTAATTTTAATTTAACTCACATTCCAAACCATTCCAGGATGCAGTGCGTGTGGAAAATGTGACCGCAGGGCGTTCCACTGCACAGGGAATCGGAGGCGGCTCCAGTTTCACCCCGGCTTCCAGACTCGGAGGGAGGTCGTCGGTCTTCGTACAAGCTGTCCAGACATATGGGACATATTAGCTCGTTATTATTATTCATCTTATCTTGGAACTTATCCTGATAACTTTGATTACAGAAGAAAGCTTAGGTGTGCCTGAAGAAACGAACTGACTGACGAAAAACAAGAAAGATTGATGATGACAATTTATTTAGTTTCACTTAAAGTAAATACAGGTAATTAAATTATGTCAATAATTAGTTAACTATGACGATGACAGCTGTGTATAAATGAGCGTTAATTTAATTATTTATTAAAAATCCTCCAGATTATCAACATCTCCTCAACACCAACAGCAGCAGCAGATAAGAGCGATAATCAGGAGCAAATACATTCCCATGAGGATAACCACAAAGAGGACCTTGATAAACATCAGGACCTTTTCCCGAACGTGGGCCTGGATGTGGCAAATGCTGAGGATGGAGGCTCCCCGGCTGCTCCAGAACGCCATCAGGAGCAGGATCCAGAAAAGAGCGAGGAAGGCGGGATGGGAGGGAAGCAGGTCCATCTCCTCCTTCCGATATCCTCCCCTCCAGCGACAAGTTGGTCGAGGATGGAAGGCTGCGACGGGACTGTGGAGACGACCCGGTTATCATCACGTTGCCTTTTGGAGGGCGACGACCTGGAAGGTCCACCGGAACTAGATGGTCTTCGGACACGATGTTCTTGCACAGGGAACATGGGGCCGATTGGTGGGATGTAGGTCTCCAGACAGCAAGGTAGACTGGAGGAGGGATTTGGATCAGTTAAAAAATAAAATTAATTAAAGTTTATTAAGAATATTTAAAATCTTACGTCTGGAGCCATTCAGAGATATAAGTCTCGTGGAAGATGTCCACAGGGAGCTGCGCTGTACCGGTACGCACTCTTAATCCCTCCAACTCGAACAACGTCGCCTCCATCACCCTCCACTCGTTGAAGGCAAATTGGACAAGCCCATTCTTCGTGGAGCATCACAAAAATAATTAATTGTTGAAATTAGCGGATGGTAAGGGAATATTTTTATCAGCCGGTTCAAGTAAAAAAATGAACTTTAAAATAAGTCATTTTCATTAATAATAATTTCTATTTTTGGTGAAACTTAATAACAATTCGAAATGTAATTTAATTAGATTGGTTGATTATGATTACCGTAAAATATTGTTAATTTTTACTTTTACATCCTCGCGTAGTTACAAATCAATTATTTGTGAGATCGTGTAACAATCTAATCAACAGTAGTCTCATTTTGCCCCATTCCGAATAGCCAATTAATTCCGAATCAAGTTGAATGTTACTTGTTTTAAAATATAATCATCCACACCGCCATTGTTGTATGAATTGCAACTGTAAAACAAAACTAGTTATTTAGAGTTATCAAGTAATAATTTATTTAGAGCTTTAGATCACCATTATCACTGATAATTAATTGGATTAGTTCTCTCAATTGCAGACACACCTAATTACTGACAGTAATTTACGGTACGACTACACTCACCTAATTGTATGCCTACTAATTGTGTCTATCATTACACGCTACTTACATTCGTAATTTCATGAATAGTAGATAAGCAGCGTATTTATTCGTTAGACGGATAATTGTTATGTACCTAAACTAGTTATGTAAACTGTTCCAGCTCTTGTTTGTCTAGAGAGTGTCTGGTGACCTCGACCTGCCACTCTGACCTTGCCACTCACACTGGTCACCCGCTACTCACATGAAAATGAGCTGCATTCTATTCTATTCTTCACCTGATATTCATAATATTCACTCCAGTTGTGTCAAAAGGATTTAATTCGTAAGGGATTTAATAAAGTATAATTTGAATTGTTTTTTCTTGATGATGCGTGGGGCATTCCGAGAAAAAGTCGAATTCTTACGGAGACACAGATCGACAGCCTATCTTTGGGTAATCATACAAAGTGGATTTAACTATATATCCAAGAAAAATGACCCTGCCACTTCTCCAGCAGCCAAGCACTCACTTTATGGTAATAATAAGTCAAGGAAGCACGCTTGCTTGTATGTGTTGCGTTATCTCATTTACACGAGTGCAGTTTTAAATTGACATTGATAATGACCATCACTATAACATTTATTATAAAAATTGTATTTATTCTCTCAAATCACAACTAATCGCATTACAGTTTAATTTTGCATAATATTTAATTAGAGTATCCCACTTTAACCAACCTACTCTGACAGCTCATTAGCAGCACCCACCCGATTTCGATAAGCCTCCGCCTGCTGGCGTGTGCACTGGTAACTCTGGCACCGAATCTCCTTCAATCTTGGGAGCTGGCTCCACAACGACGACTCCTCCGTTCGCATTCCACAGCACAGTGTTAGGTTTGGGTCAACCGGCACAATGTCCACCTTCACGGTCATGCGAATGGACTCCAGGTTGGGAAAGAGCCTCGCGAAAAACTGCAGCGGAATGTGGTACCAGTAGATTTTTAGCTCCAACCGGGTAACATTTGCATGGCGCTCTCCCTCCAACTCCTCCAAACCGGCCGAGTGCTCCGGTCCCTCCTCATGATCCCACCAGCCCACCTTCACAATCAAACGGACCAGCGATGGGAAATGCTGGACGACACGAATTAACAGAACCGCTGGGGAAATTGGTGACGGCGACTCTGGCCAAGGATTCCCGGAAATCCAACGGAGCTCCTTGAGCTGATTTGCGCTCATCTTGGCAAGGATGGGCTGCCAAAGTCTGGTCAAGCTGTTAAGCTCCAGTTCCAGCAAAACTGGAAAATGATAATCCTCCTCCTCCCCAGCAGCTGCGCATTGGTCCTCGGTAATGTACTCGCAAAATTGAATCGCCATCTGCTTCAGCGTTCCACTGTAGCGTCGAGCAACTTCCCGGAAGAATGGCACTGGCATTGCACTGCACTCGAAAGTGAAGCTTTGAAGATTCGCACCCGGAAGTGGATGACCTTCCGTGATGAATCGTTCCAGTCTGTCGATTCTGTCATTGTCCGCATCCACAAGACGAGGGAAGCTGCAGCAGTAGAGACTCTGGAGATTTGGAAGCGCAGCGACGTGTCTGCGGATCACATCGTATGTCACTATGGGGTCATCCGTGACACGAGACATATCCTCCTCGAGGTCAAGATGGAAGATTTGCCCCCGCAAATCGTCTAAGCTCAGCAGCGCCAGTGTCCGGTCCAACAAATCAGGTTGAACCACTTCAATTGGCTGATCCTCCTCAACCTCCTCGCCTGTCCAATTTAGCCAAAGGGATAAAGTTTTGGTGACCACCGTACTGACCTCTTGCTCCTCGATGCTCCTTTTAAGTTGCTCCATTTCTTCAATTGATGAGATGCAGATCCCTTGAATGTTGTAAGAAATGTGGGAAAAGTGCTGCCATTCAAAGGACTCGGACGCCATGAATGGAGGAACCAATCTTGGAAACAAAGTGAGACCGACGTCAGCGTGCATGATCTTCTTCCGGTCAAGGATCCTGTCCACAGCTTTTCCAACTCGCTTACAGACGCCTCGGCAGGCGAGAATGTCGCATTCCTTGAGCCACTTCATGGCCAGCGGGATCACTTCCTCGAGTCGACAGGCGGAAATGTCGTCTTCTGTGTGGACAATGGCGGAGAACTGTGTGGAGGTTTCGGAAAGGTTGATCATGTCCCGGGGATCCTCCTTCAAGTACTCCAGCACTTTGCACCACATCTGCTCAATCAAAGACAAAGTAAATAGACGTTAATTATTAACAAAATTCCATTTTCTGATAGTAGTTTGCGTAGCAGTAATAATTAACTATTTGTTTTAAAATGAAGTTATTGTATTTACTTACTTCGCAAGGTAGGATGTCAACAGGATGACGAGGCTCCTCCTCATTCCCTCCATCACGACCTCTGACTGAATCCATGTTATAAAATAGCTCTCCTTCTTTGTCGCTACTCCTATTCCGTTTAAATATAAAAAGTTTAAAACTAAACGGAAGCAACAATTAAAGTTAAACTACGCATTAAAATGCAATCATGCTCAAAAAATGAGAGGAGTGCATATTTTAGTTTACTTTGTTTTGCATTTTGAGCGGGTCACCTGATCCATGTTTTGTTTTTGGATTGTGGAATGGCAGCCGAGCCGACTTGCTCTTTGCTACTCACTTTTGCGTTCAGTTAAAATAAAATAGTTCATAAAACTGATTGCGTTTTACTTACTCTCACAAAAGAGTTGCGTTAAAGTTAAAGTAACTGCCAATTAAAGTTTATTGAATTGATAATACTTGTTTGTGAAGGAAGCGTGACTGAAGACTGTTTTTTAGACAGGATGAATCCAGCTGGAGCGAAGCGTCCAAGAATGGAGGAGGAGGATCAGCCTTCTCTCGTTACAATACCTCCTGAGGTAACGACAGACATATAGTGACCACATCCTCACGCTGAAAATAAAGGACGATTTTTGGGGTCATGAAAAATGCGTGAAAGATTTTTGTAAAAACTTTAAAATGTAGCTCTTCTACAAAGCACTTTTTGTGTTCAAAAGTTAGACTACAAAAACCAAAAAAGTTTCAAATCACTATTACCGTTAAACGGCAACGTTTTACCCCAAAACGGTCTCAGATCTATGTGTTTTATTCATAGACGAGCCGAATGATATGATATTTCACATTTTTATTCGAAGAAAGATACAACCGTACAGGGGTCATTATTTGACATAAAAAATTATTTAAATAATAAATAATAAATAACGTGTCTGCGAAAAATTTATTTCAAATACAAATAATAAATAATTTATTTGAAATAATTGTCAAATAATCAAATAATTGCAGTCTGCACCAATTATTTAAATAAAAATAATAAATAATTTTTATTTAAATAATTGTCAAATAATCAAATAATCACTCAAATCATTTTGAATGTAGGTATTCATCTAAGGTTTTCCGATATATAACGGATAACATAAATGATTATTTAAGACACAGAGTGAGAAAATTATCTAATTCTCAATTCTCATTAGTACAGAATTTGTGCAGAAACGATTTATTTAACAGTTGAAAAAGGAAGAAAACAGTTATTTATTATTGAGGCAACTCCAGTGCTTCATTGCAATGAGTAAATTAAAACATTTTTGTCGTTATACTTATGAATTTCACACGTTAAGGTAGATTTCTATACTTTATCATATACAGAATCTCTCTTTAATTGACATTGCGCACTATATGTTTGCTAATGTGGAATTTTAGAACACATTTGCAACATAGTTGCACAATAAATTTGAATTTTTCAGCTAATTTGGGCAATTTTTTGGTGAGGTGAATTATTTCAATTATTTACAAATAAAATAACGAAATAATGGGTATTTGGAAAATAATAAATAACAAATAATCGATAATTATTTGATTATTTAAATAATAAATAACAAATAATTTAATTATTTCAAGATTATTTAAAATACAAATAATAAATAAATTATTTATTATTTTAAATAATGTAAATAAAATATTATTTGACAAATAACGACCCCTGCAACCGTATCGATAGGATTTTAAAAAAAAATTCTCCATAATATCGTTACAGAAACTGTCTGTCTGTCTTTTATTGTGTCTGCCAATTGACAAAGATAACGCTACTTTTACTAACGTTTTTTAGCTATTTTTTTATTTTAGTAACTCAACACAGAATGCAACAACAAACGCAATGATAACGTATGATTTAAAATTATGTTCATATATACACAACGACTGATTTATAAACAACAATGTACAAGTAGATAGGTTTATACAATTAACGAAAGACACTTAACGAAAATAACGATTTTGCGTAAAAATTAATCCTCATCGTGAATCTCAAAGTAAGTTTCATAAATTGCCTTTTGTTCTGGGGACATCAAAGGGAACATCGATCGTAAATGATTGATCTTATCTTCAGTCAAGGGCACTGGATAATCGTACTTACGTACCAGCTGAACATCAACTGCGCCCAGATCCAAAGGTCTTCGGTTAGCATGTCTGACCCTTCGCTGATTAGGAGCTTGAACTACGAACATTTGAGGCACTCCGGGGTTATGATCACTCCATGCTAAAAGCTGACTTGGGCATTCAGACGACAACTCGTACATTGCGAATTCAGTCACTTTGAAGGCTTTGAGACGTGGAAATACCTTTTCCAGGGCTTTTATGTCATAAATCACATCTTGCGTCATTCGCAAAATATGGAATGGATTGCTAGGCTGGGCTTCTCTGATTACCCCCGTCCACTGTTCAGGTGTTATTACTTTGCTCACTTGCTTCTTCTTCTCAACCATGCTAAATAGCCTGTCGCAGGGAAAATAGCTGTGTCCAGTGATCAGGAACTTTTGGGTTATCTTCGTGAAATATCATATATATTAAGCACCGTTTCCGAAAGCCGCCCTCACTTTGAGACGCCCCCAGTATCAAATATATGAACTACAAGAATGAATAGCTTGAAGTAGTTACAAAATCACCCAGTAGGTGTCGCTGTATTTTGGGAGCTATAGCATAGCTATAGTTCAATGCGTATTTCAATGCAGGTGCCTGTTCTTAATGCAGGTGCCTGTTCTTAATGCAGGTGCCCGTTCTAAATGCAGGTGCCCGTTTTAAATGCAGGTGCCCGTTCTAAATGCAGGTGCCTGTTCTAAATGCAGGTGCCCGTTCTAAATGCAGGTGCCTGTTCTAAATGCAGGTGCCCGTTGTAAATGCAGGTGCCCGTTGTAAATGCAGGTGCCCGTTGTAAATGCAGGTGCCCGTTGTAAATGCAGGTGCCCGTTGTAAATGCAGGTGCCCGTTTTAAATGCAGGTGCCCGTTCTAAATGCAGGTGCCTGTTCTAAATGCAGGTGCCCGTTTTAAATGCAGGTGTCCGTTTTAAATACAGGTGCCCGTTCTAAATGCAGGTGCCCGTTCTAAATGCAGGTGCCCGTTCTAAATGCAGGTGCCCGTTCTAAATGCAGGTGCCCGTTCTAAATGCAGGTGCCCGTTCTAAATGCAGGTGCCCGTTCTAAATGCAGGTGCCCGTTCTAAATGCAGGTGCCTGTTCTAAATGCAGGTGCCTGTTCTAAATGCAGGTGCCTGTTCTAAATGCAGGTGCCTGTTCTAAATGCAGGTGCCTGTTCTAAATGCAGGTGTCCGTTTTAAATACAGGTGCCCGTTCTAAATGCAGGTGCCCGTTTTAAATGCAGTTGTCCGTTTTAAATGCAGGTGCCCGTTCTAAATGCAGGTGCCCGTTCTAAATGCAGGTGCCCGTTCTAAATGCAGGTGCCTGTTCTAAATGCAGGTGCCTGTTCTAAATGCAGGTGCCTGTTCTAAATGCAGGTGCCTGTTCTAAATGCAGGTGCCTGTTCTAAATGCAGGTGCCTGTTCTAAATGCAGGTGTCCGTTTTAAATACAGGTGCCCGTTCTAAATGCAGGTGCCCGTTTTAAATGCAGTTGTCCGTTTTAAATGCAGGTGCCCGTTCTAAATGCAGGTGCCCGTTCTAAATGCAGGTGCCCGTTTTAAATGCAGGTGCCCGTTCTAAATGCAGGTGCCCGTTCTAAATGCAGGTGCCCGTTCTAAATGCAGGTGCCCGTTCTAAATGCAGGTGCCCGTTCTAAATGCAGGTGCCCGTTCTAAATGCAGGTGCCCATTCTCAAGTTTGCATACATAGGACGTATGCTGGGAAAAGTTGGAGACTTACTGAAAAGGTTTGATATGCTGGGGAGGAATGATATGGGAATGGGTCATATTTTGAGATGGTGTAAAATGCGTGAAGCAGGGCATTGTATCTATTCTGAGATATGCAGCTGCGGAAACAAATACCGACATCGAGGGCACACTGAGACATTTATACGTTTAACTCAACAGATTTTCGATTTCCATGTTTGGGAATGATAATTAATAAATTTGCTGAGCGTAGCCAGCTGGCATCCCTAGTCTTTCCTTAAGGAGATATAAAAACAGGCACAGCATAAGGTAATTGTTGTTTTGACCCCTGCATCGATCACTCCAAAGCACCAAGTGTCTTTTGTCCCCATTGACTAATGGCTGCAGTGTACGTTTAAATTCTTGCAGTAAGGATGACGCTGTTTCATCAACTCCACGATGAGCTTCGGTTTCTAACCAAAAGCACATGGTGCCGCTGTCCGTTGCTGCGTCGTAAACGCAAAAGTTGTAACAGCAAAACTTCAACTTGTAAAATACGTCTCCGTGTGTGAACTGGGGACACTGGAGTACCTGTATTATGAAAATATCTTCATTGTAATATTCGCTATGTCATAAATAGAATTGACACCGAACTTGATTGTACCTGCTCCAAATCGCAACATTTAACTATGTACGAGGGGTCGTGTCGACTGCGATGAATATCAAGGTTTAGAGTGGAGTACGCGTTGCCAGCGTTGATATGATGAGCTTCTATGTCCCGTAAGATGGTCTGTCGTAATTCCTGATCCTGAGTAGACTTTAGTTGATGGTGCATGATATCACAAGTTTTACAAGTGTCGGTTCTTGGTTTTCCGATGCGAATGTCCATATTTTTGAATGTATGTCGGAACATCCACAACTTAGCATTGGGAAATTGCGGGTGTTTAGTTGTAAAATCTCGGTACATTTTGGCAACTGTTAGACTCGAGTCCAAGTATTTCTCACCATATTGTCGTCGTGAGTAATGGTTATCTTCCTGGGGGTAGGTTAAAACATGATTCTGCATGGCCATTTTCAGTTCTTCACAGACTCGTTTTCGGTTATCGTGCTTTCCTCTTCTGTCTTCTGCTAACAAATCACCGTTCATTAGCGATTGTGACATTTTTTGCACTTTCTTCACTGAAATGCGATGAACTGCAATGAAGGTTTCCCTGCAAACTTCCAGTTTTCTTCCATCGTGTGGCAAAAAGTAACTGAAGCGATTTCTAGTTCCTATTGGGGCTTGTTGAGACATGTTTCCAATAAGATAAGCGCTTTTCAACTCGTAGCTGGACATCTTCCAATACTGCTGGAAAATCCCTAGCTTCACACCATCCGGTAACATACACCCTGGAAGGTTGCATCCATCCCAACATACTTTTCCCTTCAAACGAAAAATGTTATGCCCAAATCAGAGAAAATTTCAAAGTTAGATAAGTGAAACGTGTGAGACCATGCAAACATGACGTAGGGTACCAGCTCAGGTGCACTTATTCCAGGAACTGGTTGTCCCGTTTTCGATACGTACGCCTCGCCGGCGTTGCGTCGATCTCCTTCCAGTTTGCTGGATTAAAAGTTCGCTTTCGTTGGCGATTTATCTTGTGTAAAACTTTTTCTGACAAAGACACGTTCATGGTAATTGTGGAAAATGATAAAATTATAATCCAAAATAGTTTCCTAATTATGTTTAAATTATGCACTAGAAATTATGTGGGAATGATTACGAGTTGATAATAAGCCATTGAATTCGAGTAAGTGATTTTGAATCATCATCTGAACATAACAGCTGTTTAAATGTAGTCGTTTTAAAAATTGAAGTTTCAAAAAATCTCTTATAGTTACCAAATCCTAATACCCTTCTTCGAATAAAAGTGTGATTTGATATTTGTTATCATTTAAAATATTTGACCTCGTAACGGTTTCTAACGATTTCCGTTGACCTACAGGGCTGATAATCGATGGGACCCGTCTCTATGGGCTTATGCACCCACTGCAAAAAAATCTAATTCAAAAATTCTGTTCCGTTCGCTAAATATCCTGCTCACGGGCGGATGGAATGGACAGTTTCCAAAATAGTAAGATTTCAGTGCCCCATAAAGCGTTAACACGCGACAAGTACTCGTACAAGACACGTTATTGTGAAGTAATACGACATATTTCTATCAAATTAAGAAAATATAGACAATGAAATGTCTATAGTTTTTGGAAAAGTAGGTGAAATTAATGAAATATTTACGATTCCAACAAATTAGTTGAAATAAAGGACATACAGGACAGACGAGTGAAATAAAGGACTGTCCTCTATTCAGTGATTTTGGGGGCTGAAATAAAGGACTGTCCTTTGAAATACAGGACGGATGGTCACTATAGACAGACATTGTCCAGACTTAATTTAATTTACCAATTAACAAATGGTTAAAATCTACACTGTTAAACGAAATGTAATTTTTAAAAAAAATTCTGTTCTGGCTCCAGATCTTTTGTGAAATTCTCGAGTACTTGAAGGAGGACCCCAGGGACATCCTGAATCTTTCCGAGACCTGTACCCATCTCCGTGACCTGGTCCAGAATGAAGATGACCTTGCAGCTTGTCGTTTGGAGGAGTCCATCCCGCTGGTCCTGAAATGGTTGGGGAGGGAGGACATACTCAACTGTCGCGGAATCTGCAAGCGAGTGGCGAGTACGCAAGTCGGTAGATAAGGCTCTCGACCACATCCAGCTTATCAGCTGTTTCGAGAACCTTGGTCTTTTTCCACGACTCATTCCGCCAAAACCAGGGAGAGGTCATCAGGGGAATTGGGAATGGCGCCACTTGTTCATGTTACGAGAAATACGAATAAACAACTTGACCATGGATTCCGTAGAGAAGGTGGAGCAACTGCGGAGTAATGTGGAGGCGAGGAAGATAAGCACCGTGGTCACCAAGAGCCTAGATTTCGTTCTCCCTTGGAAGGAGGATGAGGATCCTCGCAGATTGGATCTAGATCCACCCGACTTCCTGGACAAGGCAGTGGCGCTGCTCAACTTGGACTTGTTTCGGAAGAATCTGGTGCAACTCTGTCTCTTTGACACCCATCACGACGAAACCGATGACCCCAGGATCATGTACGAGGTCCTCCGCAGACTCATGAGTGCCCTGCCAAATATAAGATGCGTCGTGTGCGACGACTTTCCTCTCCTGGATGAAACCGACGAGGAGGTGTCTGGCGCCGAATTGGCGCGGTTCATTGATGATGGTCGCCCACTTCCGACACTTCCTGTTGAAAGGCTGATGATTTACAGCTATCCCCTGATGGCGGCCTTCTTCCGGCAAATTGCTCGCAAATATTGCGACACCTTGAGGGAGATGGACATTACGTTGTGGGGGCACGTCTCTGAGTCTGAAACCGCCCAATGGCAGGACGAGGATTATCATTTCCCCAGATTACTCAACTTAGATGTTTCGAACGTGACTTTGGACTGGGAGCCCATCCTCGGCAGGATCCACGCTGATAATCTGAAGGTGTTCCGTTGGTCAGTTAGGATTGATTCGCGACCCTCTCCGGTCTCGCCGGTCACTCTGTTCGTTCGAACCGTTCAGCGGTTTCCGAACCTGTCATCGATGAACTTGCGATTTGACGAAGAAGATGAGATGGCTGCTGGGGATCAATCTGCCGCGTTGAAGGAGCTGCGCCATGAGCGACATGTTAATTTGAAGCATTTGGAGGTGGAGAATTACTGGCGCGCCATTCCACTCCAGTTTCTCGCGGGACTATTTCCCAACCTGGAGTGTATTTCCGTAAAGAGTGTTTCAAGCAGGATGATGCAGCGGGGGGCTGACCCTGATTCGGAAGATATCCTGTTGGACTTCCGCGGACGACTGGAGGAGTCGGCGCTGTGGAGCCTACTCCCAAAATTGAACGTGTTTCGGTTCGAGAATACCTGCTGCACATGGTCTGACGTGGAGGCGTTCCAAAATCATCGAGTTTAGTGCAGTCGATTGCAATTCAGAATCAATTTAATGGCTACGTATTATAATTATATCCTTAATTAACTTATTAAATGATCAAAGTAGTCGAAGCGGTTTTTTTCTGTGTACATAAGTATTCTGTCAATTTTATAATTAAAAAATAAATATGTTCACAGTTCTTGCAATACCCCAAAAGTAAAATTTCAGTTGACTAATCATTATCCATTCTATTTATTGGGAATAAGCGACAGCATCTCAATGTAAATGACAAGTTATTATGTGGAAAGACAAGTTCAGAAGGTGTCGTTTAATTAAATTGTATTTAAAAATAATTGTCTCGTATTTCGCCCAGCTCTAACTTCCCTGACTGCTCGCCAAAGTAAATACTCATCCTCTTCATGATGAAGCTATTAAGGTATTAAGCTATTACGATGATGATATTAAGAAAAAAATAAAATTGTTGTGAGATGGATCTGTGAAAACATCCCAAAAGTTAATTAATGATTATCTTATTAATTGTCATCGCATCGCATTTACAATCAGCTCCCAATTAATTTCCACCAATTTTTGGTCTCAGAAATTAAATAAATGACAATTCAAAAGTATGTGTGAACAAAAATATATTTAAAACAAATAGATAAGTAATTAGTAGCTTAATTAAATGTTTCATTAGTTTACTCAATCATTGTGTACATAATAATAGTTAATTGTTCAAGGACCACTGCCACCTATGTTAACCAAAAAGTTCCCGAATGACTAGGTTCAGCACGTAACAAAGGCACAATGAAACCGCCATCATAAAACAATGAACCAGGACGACGAGGACGATCCTCAGGAGTGGATAGAAGAGGAGGTCTCCATAAAGACCCCAAAACGCGAAGCCGAGCAGGAAGAGGATAACCGTCCAAACGCCCTTCTCCGTGATCCCGCTCGCCATCTCACCGGGAGTCATCAAATTGGCAAAAATTCCTTCGTCCTCCCACTCCTCCTCAAATGGAGGTGGTACGGGAGCCTCCATGGTCCCTCTTCGACGTTCCATGACGGGCGATTCTAATAGTTGACCACAGGTCACGTTTTGAGCAGGCGGCAGCTCCACCGGAAACAGATCCGAGACGGCCACGGGCGTCCGGCACATTGGACAAGAATGCCTGGCTGGGACGGTGGAGAAAAAGTAAAGGAAGCGTCGTGGTCTGTGTCACAAAAATGATAACATTTTCAATTAAAATATAATTAATTATTAATAGTTTTTGCACAGTTAGTTTTAATTTTACTCACATTCCAAACCATTCCAGGATGCAGCGCGTGTGGAAGATGTGACCGCAGGGCGTTCCACTGCACAGGGAATCGGAGGCGGCTCCAGTTTCATCCTGGCTTCCAGACTCGGAGGGAGGTCGTCGGTCTTCGTACAAGCTGTCCAGACAAATGGGGCAAATCAGCTCGTTATTATTATTCATCGTATCTTTACGCGTATCAGTTCCTGATAAATTGGATTACAGAAAAAAGCTTGATTCCTCCGGAAGAAATGACCTGACTCACCAACAACAAGTAAGACTGATAATGACAATTTATTTATTCAATTGCATTTACAAGTAATTAAATTGTGTAATTAAGTAGTTAACGATGACGATGACAACAGTGGTGGCGATTGCGACTTAATTTAATTATTCATTAAAAATCCTCCAGCTTATCGACATGTCCTCAACACCAACAGCAGCAGCAGATAAGAGCGATAATGAGGAGCAGATACATCCCCAAGAGGATAACCGCAAAGAGTACCTTGATAAGCATCCGGACCTTATCCAGAATGTGGGTCTGGATGTGGCAAATGTGGAGGATGGAGGCTCCCCAGCTACTCCAGAACGCCATGAGGAACAGGATCCAGAAGAGAGCGAGGAAGGCGGGATGGGAGGGAAGCAGATCGAGCTCCTCCGGATGATGTTGACTCCCCCTCCTTCCGATGTCCTCCCCTCCAGCGACAAGTTGGTCGAGGACTGATGGCTGCGACGGGACAGTGGAGGCGACCTCGGTTATCTTCACAGTACCGTTTGGAGGGCGACGACCTGGCAGGTCTACCGGAACTAGATTGGCTTCGGACACGAGGTTCCTGCACAGGGGACAGGGGCCGTTTGCGGGGATGCAGATCTCCAAACAGCAGGGTGGACTAGAGATGGAGAGGATGGATGTGGAGCAGATTTCTAGATCTAAGTTATTAATCAAAATTAATTAGGAATGTTTAAAACTTACGTCTGAAGCCATTCAGAGATACAAGTCTCGTGGAAAATGTGTCCACAGGGAGCTGCGCTGTACCGGTACGCACTCTCAACCCCTCCAACTCCAACGTCGCCTCCATCCCCCTCCACGCCTTGGAGGCAAATTGGACAAGCCCATTCCTCGTGGATCATCACACAAAAATAGTTATTGTTAGCGAATGATAAGGGAATAATTTTTTTACGAGACGGACGAAGGGGAAGAATGATATTTGAGAATAAGTCATTAATAAATTGTCATTTTTAATTTTGGTGAAAGTTTAATAACAATTAAAATGTAATTTAATGATATTGGTTGATTATGACTACCGACAGAAAACTAGTAATTTTTTACGACCCTATCCAAAGCATTTAAGTAAGCTCCTCTAAATCCAATATTCATTTTAAATGGTCTCACCTTGCCCCACTGTGATGAAAAATTAATTGTCAATCAAATTTAAATGGGGATAAGGATAATTTGAATTTAATCATCCATTGCGATTGCTTTAATAAATGACGCAAATATAATTTGTTGGATTCGGCCTATTTCACATACACTTAATTACTTTATTTACGTTTAAACTACGTTACACACGCTACTCTCCTCCGCATTTACATTTCATGAATAGTAGGCTCATTATTTATACATTAGGCCATAGGCGGGGATAATTTTCATGTAAGCAAATTTAATTATCTTTTATCTCTTGCACGTGTGTTCGTCTATAGAGTGGCTTGGTGACCTCGACTCTCTCTCTCTGACTATCGACCTGCCTCTCTGACCTTTCCACTCACACAAATTCATCAAAACAGCCAAAAAACTGGTCACTGGTCACCCGCTACTCACATGAAATGAATTGCGCTTATTTTTTTCCTAACTGCACTCTCCATCCCAATCTGATTCGTCATTCATTATTCTTCAAAAGATTTACATTCAAAAAAATCTCAGCAGTCCAAAAATAACTTTAAACCAAAACCAGATAGTCTATCGGAAATAACAAAGTAGCGACACGACAAAATTATCTGATCCATCCTTTAGCATTTTGAAAAAAAAATTATGTACAATTTTTTATACTTTAAATTGGAACCTTGGGGCTACTTGAGACTAGTATATGTTAAATACACTTTCCATGCAGCATGTTTTGACAGACAGACAAACATCTTACAGACTTTAGCTTATAAGGATGCATAAAAATGACTCATTTCTCCAGCACTCCAGTGATTGTATAATAACGAGTCAAGGAGAAGCATTTGCTTAGTGCGTTGTGCGGGATTATCTCATTGACGCGAATGCAGTTTAACTAAAACGTGATATGGTGATAATGACCATCACACAGGAGAGATGTATAATAAATGTATATATAGACTTCTGAGAAAAGTCACTTGTCCAGCAATCCCCTCGTTTTGATAGCAACAGCAATTAAAACCGACCTTGAGCCATCCATATCCCTCTTCATCTTGAAAAGCAGCTAAACAACAATGCAAACAAAAATATATATAAATATTCTCAGTTAAGGAAAAAATGGATATATAAATGATAAAAATTGTCTAGTCAGCGTCGGCTTGCTTTATACCGACTAGACTGACCGCACTATCCATTATGAAACATATTCAACTCTGCTGCACGCAAGGCATGAAAGATGACACGCAAGCTTTTATTATTGCTGACTGACCATTCAATTCATCAGACACGCAATGAAAAATTTTATATACATTTCTTTTGACCATCCAAAGCGAATAATTTTATTTTTGGCCAGACGACTGGTCAGTAGTCCAGTGGTCACTCTGTCTCTAGAGCTACTGGAGAACACAACACACAAATTTTTTAAAAAAAGTATTTTTTTCAAACGTAAAAAAATATAATAACATGGAGCTCAGAAAACTGACCATTGCCCTCCTCCTGGGGATAACATGTGACCTTGGTGGACTCTGCCAAGATCCTGGTGTTCGACCCCGTGGGGACGCATTCCACCCGGATCTCCATGTTCCCCTTTATGGAGGCCCTCTCCGACCGCGGCCATTCCGTCACCTTCCTCTCCGCCTACGACAACATCGAAGATCCCAATTCCAAGTCCAAGATAAGCTACGTCACGCCCCAAAAGTGGAAGGCGGCCATGGGTCCGTGGGAGGACCACATAAAGTTTTTCGACATCCGCAAGCAAGGCCTGTCGCCCGAATGCTGGTGGGATTTTCAGGACTTGGGCATCAAGGCATGCGAGACGCTCTACTCGGACCCCGAATTTGTCAAATGGGTCAAGAGCTCCACCTTTGACCTCGTCGTGATCGAATCCGTGACAAACGACTGCGGATATGGCCTCGCCCATTATTGGGGCACAAAGGTTGTCGTTTACGGGACCACCACCGTCCTCAGCTGGTTTCCAGATGCGCACGGACTTCCGGATGAGTCCAGCACCATTCCTGACCTCATATTCGACATTCCCGCGGGCGACAAAATGACATTTTGGGAGAGAGCCAAAAACGCGATAAGCCCCATCGCCTTCACGTTCAAGCGGGAATGGACATTTTTTCCGGTACTGGAGGAGATTACACGCAAAGGTCTGGGATTGGGGCCTAATGACCTGCCCAGCTTCAGGGAAATGGAAAAGAATGTGAGTCTCGTGCTGGTCACTACACACTTCACCATTGACCTTCCCAGGTCACTTCCTCCCCACGTGATTCCAATTGGGGGCGCTGTGGCGGGAAGCAAAAATGTGAAGCCGATGCCACCGGAAATGGAGAAGTTTGTGAATGGGGCGAAGGATGGTTTCTTTTTGATAAGCTTTGGGACTGTGGCGGCATTTACAAATTTTGATGAGGAGGTCAGGGTAGAGTTTATCAAGGCGCTGGCGGCCTTCCCGGAAATAAAATTTTTGTGGCGATCGGAGGAGGAGATATTGGAGAAGTTGCCGGGGAATGTGATGGTGACTAAATGGGTGCCGCAGCAGACGGCGCTGGCGCATAAGAATATCAAGGGATTCATCACGCACGCAGGCATGGGCTCCACGGCGGAACTGGTTCACTTTGCCGTTCCCGCTATCCTCATTCCTGTACTCGCTGACCAGGACGTGTTGGCGAAAACGCTAGAGGAGAGGGGCGTCGGGATCCGGATTGAGGTCATCACGTTGAAGCAGAAGGAATTGGAGAACGCCATCTCGGAGATACTCCACAACAGCAAGTAAGTCAAATTAAATATTTAAATTGAGTTGTAAACTTGAAGATAACTAATTAATTAATTTGACCAGATATCGGATCGCGATGAGGAAGCTGTCGGAGTCGTTCAAGGATCGCCCAGGAAAGCCAGCGGAGACGGCGGCGTGGTGGGTGGATTACATCCTGAGGCACCCGAATTCCAACGACTACATGATCCCGTTGAGTGTCAGGCAGCCGTGGTGGAAGAGGAGGCAGCTTGATGTCTGGTTATCGGTGGGGGCCGTGTTGATAACCTTGTTCTATGTTACGGTTGCCATTTTGTGGAAACTCGTAAAAGCTGTGTTTGGTGGAGGCGGTGAGAAGAAAGGGAGAAAAGTAAAATCTAATTAATGTTTCCTGATGAGCGTAGTTATCTTGAAAAAATAAATAAATGTGAACAAATATAAAATTAATTATGGGCATCTGTAAAATATACATTTATTTCGAACAATTAATTACTAATGTACACTTTTTAGGTAAATTAATTTAATGATCAGGATCGTTGGTCATCGTCATTTCGTAGCCGGATGGCCCCCAACAAAAGTGGAGGACAAGTGGGATCAGGAGGGCGAGCGTGAAGGGGGGATGAGATGTGGAGTCGTCACTGATGAGAGCAATGTCTATGCGACCCGGTGGAGGTGGGGCTGTTGGAGGTGGGACGAGAAGACGGAGGATGGTTGGGGTAACGTGATACTAAATGTTATTCACAATCACTTCAGCTAAATTACGTTGACGACACCTCCAATAGTAATAATCACACGTTTAATTCCGAGGAACACGTGGAGTACGACGTATCATTACCCGAACGGTGATTCATTGTAATGGAAAGTTTATCTAATGCTGATTACCTAATATTCTCATCATGAGTGGATACAGAAACACAGTATTACAATTGAGCATGTACTTTTTTTAAAGTGTAAAATTCATTGTCACTCATCCCAAATTGCAATCAATCAACTTATCGTTAACAGCCACTGTTGTTGGCCACTATGCATTATCACATAAATAATACTGCTTATCACCCGATCCATCCGAATTATCAAAATAATTAATTACCGGGTCCAGGGACATGATATCACAATCAATCAGATTTTTCATTCTCATCATTTTTTTCTTCATTTGAACAAACAATTTTGTTTTCATCTCTAGAAGACAGGCTATAGTGAATATTTAATTTTTCTAAATTATACTTTTGTTCAATATGAAAGTTTTCAGTAAACTAAAAAATCTCAACCTACCCCACATATTACTACTTCTACTTATCAGCCATGGCATCAATAAGGCTGACTGCGCCAACATCTTAGTCTACGGCGCCGTTGGAACCCACTCCACCCGCATTTCCATGTTCCCCCTCATGGAAGCCCTGGCCTCCAAAGGCCACCAGGTCACCTTCCTCTCCGCCTACGACAACTTTGAGGATCCCGACAACCTCTCTCCGATAAGCTACTACACGCCCCCAAAATGGAAGGCCGCCATGGGTTCCTGGGAGGACCACTTTCCATTCTTCGAAATCCGGAAGCAGGGCCAGATTCCCTGGCTGTGGTTCAACACAGACATGGGAATTCTTTCGTGCCGCACGCTCTACTCGGATCCCGAATTCGTAAACTGGGTAAAAACCTCCAAATTCGACCTGGTCATCATGGAGTCGATCGTGAACGAGTGCGCGTATGGACTGGTCCATCATTTTGGAGCCAAGCTGGTGGTCTACAGCACGACGACAATGATGCCCTGGTTTCCGGACAGTTATGGCTTCGCAGATGAAACTTCCGCAGTGACTGATGTCATTTGGGGATTTGGTTCCGGGGAGAAGATGAGCTTTTGGGAGAGGATGAAAAATGCACTGACCCCGATTGTCTTTAATGTCAACCGGGAGTATGTTTATTTTCCGGAGCTGGAGAATATTACGAGACAGGGACTGGGTGTTGGGGAGATCCCGAGTTTTAAGGAGATTGAGAGGAACGCGAGTTTGGTGCTGCTGACCACTCATTTTACTGTGGATCTGCCCCGATCACTGCCTCCGCATGTGGTAACGATTGGGGGCGCTGTTGTTGCGGGGAAGGGGAAGAAAGCTATGCCGAAGAAAATGGAGGACTATTTAAATTCGGGAGATAAGGGCTTCATTTACATCAGCTTCGGGACGTTAGCAGAGTTTACAAAATTTGATAGGGACGTGCAGATTGAGTTTATCAGGGCGCTCAACTCGTTCCCGGAAATTAAATTTTTATGGAAGGCTTCGGTTCAAATGAACGAGACGCTGCCGCAAAATGTTAAGCTGACCAAGTGGGCTCCACAGCAGACCATTCTAGGTACCTTATTTGACCTTGATGAAAATTATACCAAACAATGACCAAATGTCGACATGACCTATGAATAAATAAATGAGCCCTAAGACGGCGGAATGTAACTAATGGCGTACAAAATAATAATTACAAAATATTTAAACAAATTTCTAGGCCATTCAAAAATTAGAGCCTTCATAACCCATTGTGGAATGGGCTCCACAGCAGAAGCGGTCCACTTTGGCGTTCCAATGATTCTACTTCCGGTACTGGCGGAACAGGACGCAAACGCC
The DNA here is from genome assembly GCA_004115045.4 of Sinella curviseta. NCBI lineage: Eukaryota > Metazoa > Arthropoda > Collembola > Entomobryomorpha > Entomobryidae > Sinella > Sinella curviseta. Next base: position 14,315,058 of record CM023199.3, on the reverse strand, counting down.
AACGCGATTGAGTCTAAGGGAGCTGGAATTAAGTTGGAAATTACGACGCTGAAAAAGCTTGAGCTAGTTCATGCCATATCCGAAATTTTGAACAATCAAAAGTATTTGAAATACATTTATAAATAATTAGAATTTAAATGCCTTCTTAAAGTTACAATTTTAGCTTAGATTAATGATTTTAATTTTTTGTTTTAGGTATCGTAATTCAATGAAGAAGCTTTCGGAATCCTTTAAAGATCGGCCCGCTCAGCCCCTTGAAACTGGTGTGTGGTGGATTGAGTATATTTTGAGGCATCCCAATTCCAACGACTATCTAGTTCCCTTAAGTGTACGGCAACCTTGGTGGAAACGGCGACAAATTGACGTTTGGATAACTGTGGCGGCCGCGCTACTAATTATGGCATATCTATCCATGTTTCCATTTATCATTTTATTTCGAATGGTGAAAGCAGTTTTTAGGAAGATTTTCGGTCAGAAAAATCCTCCGTACAGACTAAAATACAACACTCCATAAAACATATATTAACTTCTCATGTAAAAATTCCAAGTATTTAATTAATGTTTGCTCAAATAAAATATTTTTGATTTATAATATGCAACAATTTTTAAAAAACTGGTTTTTACTTTTTTAAATCCTTCATATTGCAGAGCATAATGCGTATGCATCCATTGTACATTTGTTTCATTGCTTTATGATCTGCTGGTGTTGATGATCAAGTGGGAATTATATTTTCGGTTCATATTCATGCATGACCTTGAGCAAGGCAATTCTTTCGCAACTGCAGTGGCTAAAGTACCAGCTATCTTGCTTTGATCATTATGACCATGATCACACGAGTGATAGCGGCTTGTAAATATCACATGAGTGTAAATATCACAAAAATACAATCAATGAAACATTCCGTGAACTTCTGTCATAAATATACGGGTCATCGTGTCACCTTCCTCTTCTCATTTGATAATCATGACGGCCAAGAGAAAGCATCCGCAATCTACTTCCAAACTCCGGAACCACTAAAGAAACCATTTAGAAGCTCTGACGCCAACATTTTAACATCCGGAAACACGGTCTCCGGCAGTTACATAATATGTAATAATGAATTTATTGGAACCATGACGCCATTTGACCCCCAGTGACCTACTGCACACATTTCCACTCTTAGGACATGTATTGAAGCTGGCAGCGTCAAGGTCGTCCATTTTAAAGTCGGCCAGAAGCAAATTCAGTTCAATTGCTGTTTTTCATTGAGGGCATTGTAGCTAATCTGTATTGGAATTATTAGCATTATATGTAGTTCCATTATGTGAAAAGTTTCTGATCTGACAACCTTTGATTGGTGAATGGGCAATGCTTCAATTTAATACAATGTGTAATACTTATATTTTAATATTTCAATAATTCATTTCATCTGTTTCATTTTCCTGCCTTTTTGTCATTCATCTTCAACAATGAAAATGCCAAGTATATTTGGAGAGATAGCATAGATAATCGACCTTATGTCAATTTTGATTTATCCCTTTTCAAACCCGGCCTAGTAAATGCATAGTGTAGAATGGACGTGCGTGTTGATATATCTTTTATATCAATACTACCTACAATTAATCCTATATAATTATCACCGGTTGGGAAAATTAAACACCAAACGTACCGTGATGCGTTTTGGTGAATGTCTGGTTTTTTGTTGTTTATGAAAGCAGATGAAACTATCATCAGGCATTATTATCTGAGTGAATACATCGCAGGCATTTTTAAAGCAGTGGGTTACTGGGTAGGCAGATTACGCATACCGGTCACCACTTTACTATCATCAAAAGTGCTTCGTGCAATCCACCGATGGCTGCCACTTATCTCAAATTGCTCAATTCCACTGGATAGCGAAAAAAAACAAGTTTCGTCACTCTCACTCTCTGCAGAACCAATGCAAACTTTTCCACTTCATTACTATTCTCGCGTGTGAGGAGTGAAGAAATGCCTATAACATTCTCTGAATAAATACAAAATACGTTTGAGATATTGTCTCGTCAAAACAATGAGGCTGTCCAATAAATTAAAAGTTTTACTTCTTTCGACAATATTTGTGCTAGTGAGCCGTGCACCGGAATGTGTTCAGTCGGCCAACATTTTGGTTTTTGGTGCCTTGGGAACCCACAGCACCCGAATATCCATGTTCCCCCTGATGGAAGCACTAACCGACAAAGGTCATCAGGTCACATTTCTCTCCGCCTTTGAAAACTTTGAAGACGCCCAGAAAAAGTCAAAGGTTACCTACTACACTCCCGAGAAACTGAGACTGTCCATGGGAGAGTGGGATGATGATTTCCAATTCTTCGAGGTAAGGAAACAGGGCCTACAGTTTGACTCATGGCTTTCATTACTGGACATTGGGATCCAGACCTGCCAAACTCTCTACTCAGATCCAGACTATGTAACTTGGGTAAAAAATTCAAAGTTTGACCTGATAATTATGGAGTCTGTTATGAACGAGTGTGCGCTGGGATTGGCCCATTATTACGGCTCAAAAATAGTAGTTTACGGGACGAGCACGACGTTTGCATGGTTCCCGGACGCGTATGGCTTTCCCGACGAGACGTCAAGTATTCCGGATGCCATTTGGGACTTTCCGCCTGGTGACCGAATGGGATTTTTCCAGCGGATCAAGAATGCGTTCACGCCGATCATTTTCAATGTCAAGCGGGACTATAATTATTTTCCTAAATTGGAAGAGATGACCAGGAAGGGATTGGGATTGAAGGAGGGAGAGCTGCCGAGTTTTCGGGAAATTGAGCGAAATACCAGCTTGATCCTCCTCACCACTCATTTCACTTTGGACCTGCCGAGATCATTTCCGCCGCATGTTGTGCTGGTTGGGGGAGCTGCTGTTGGTGGGAAAACGCCCAAACCATTACCCAAGGTATATCCAGAAATGATCGTGTACCTAATTTTAACTTACATTTTATACCTAAATTATATATGCGCGTGTTTATGCGTATTCCAAACTTGTGATGATGATTGACAGGAAATGGAGGAATTCATCAACTCTGCCGACAATGGTGTCGTCTACATCAGTTTCGGAACCGCGGCCGAGTTTACAAATTTCGACAGGGACGTCCAACTGGAGTTCATCAGCGCCCTGAAATCCTTCCCCGATATAAAATTTCTGTGGAAGGCCTCTATCCAGATTAATGATTCGCTGCCGAAAAACGTCGCACTCACCAAATGGGCTCCACAGCAAACGGTGTTAGGTAAATTATTATAACTCTGTGCTGTAAACATTCTATTGCTGAAAATGTCTATAAATGTTATTCTGCATGGTAACATTTTGATTCATAAAATGATTTTCAGGACATCCAAATGTAAAGGCATTCATCACGCATTGCGGCATGGGCTCCGTAACGGAAGCAGTTCACTTTGGCGTTCCATTGGTCCTCCTTCCCGTCCTTGCCGAGCAGGATGTGAACGCCAATGCAATTGAGGCCAAGGGAGCTGGCGTCAAGCTCGAAATCACGACGCTCAAGAAACATGAGCTGGAGGAAGCCCTAAACCAAATTTTGCATAATGAAAAGTAAGAAAATCAATCACATTGTATCGTATTCATAGTAACGTTAATCATTTTACAACAATTCAAATTGTAGGTACCGAAATGCCATGAAGGAGCTCTCGAAAGCATTTAGAGATCGTCCCGCGCCACCAGTGGAAACTGGAGTGTGGTGGATAGAGTACATTCTCCGTCACGAAAATTCCAATGACTACCTAATTCCGTTAAGCGTGCGTCAACCTTGGTGGAAGCGACGACAAATTGACGTTTGGCTCACCGTAGCCGCCGTTTCTATTTTCGTTCCGTTCATGTCTCTAGTTATTTTGATTCACTTGTTGAAAGCTGTAGCTAAAATGGTATCCGGAAATAATGGAAATAAGTTAAAATTAAAAGCAAATTAACTTTAGTGCGATATTTTGCAGCGTAAGTGAAAAAAGTCTTGGTGGGGCTGCATTTCATGAATAGTATTTACACTTTGAAGTTATCTATTTTACGCCCTCAGTAGCATTTAAAATTATTCCTAAATGATTATTGTCAACAATAAAACATGTTGCCTAAACATGGGGATATGCCTAGGTAGATAATCGTCTGTTATGACAGAAGGATATATTAAAGCATAACATGTTATGTAATTCTGCAGTAATAGGCTTGCCATTAAAATTGCATCAAATGAGTTGAATGCATTTAATACCTATATACGCGTGCACTAAACTTGTTGCATAGGTATATTTCCGTGAGGATGAACTATCGTACCGTCATGAGAGCCTAGAACAGAGCAAGTCAGCCGATCTCTTACTACACTAAAATTATTCATACTCTTAATTCTCAGCTGACTATATTGGTCATACATATTTTGGTACGCGAAAATTGCAAATGTTTATTTATCTTCCTCCCTTCTTGTGTTTACTGTGAGTTATCAAATATTATCCACGTTATTTCATAGTATTTTATTACTATATACCATCTATCAACCCAACAATGCAAGCAATTTGTTTTGTGGGCCCACAAACGTTAACGCTTAATAAATTTCTTCGAAGAAAAGGAAGATTAACCTGAAGTATTCAATTACCTGCGCCAAGAATATTTTCCTAGTTGGTTACCTAGTTACCTGGTTGTTTTAAAAATGGAGTCTAAAGAATTCATGGAGGAACTAAAATGTCCAATCTGCTTCGAGATCCCGGAAGACAAAATATTTCTCTGTCAAAACGGTCATCCAATTTGTGACAAATGTTCGGCCAGCTTACAAATCTGTCCTCAGTGCCGCGTATCATTCGATAACGTTAAAGTTCGAAACCGCACACTGGAGGTTGTTCTGGACGTAATTAAACTGGAATGCGTGTACAAAAGTTTGGGCTGTAAAGAGAAAATTGGGAGAAAGGATTTGAAGTCACATTCCATCCACTGCTCTTTCAGGTAAAAATAAACAATCACTTCAGCACTAATTAAATATCTTATGATACCGTATAGTAAAAATAAGTGGTTTTTATTCTTTGCAGTGGAAACAATATCAAACTTTGCAACGAAATTGGCTACAGAAACTGTGAATTCACCAGCAACCTTTTGGACATTTCTGCAGCTTTTGAACACTATAGAGTGGACCATGAATTTATCTTCAGAGATGATCTCTACTTTCAAGTCAATTTAACAAACTTCGACAAGGCAATCTCCAAGGGAAAAACAAAATCTATGGATAGCATGTGGACTCCTGTGCTAATAAGGAATTCCTGCCCTGCCTCAAGTTCAAAGGCAAACTGTTCACCGTCAAGCATTCTGCTTTTAAGCATGTTTCATGAAAATCAAAAGTATATTTCCTGGACGTGTGTGCGGTTGTCAAACGAGCCTCATGGTCAAGTGTATCATGTCCAGTTTGAAATCAAATCGATATCAACAGAGGTAAACTTAACTGATATTTTACAATAAAAGCGGTTACAATTTTGCTCTAACCGAAATTTACGTACCTTTGTATTTAATTGTCACCTTGTTTCAGGTCACAGACCTCTTATGGAGAATTCCTGCAATAGATGCAGATAAAATTTCGACCATGATTCCAAAATCGCCTTTTCAGATTCCAGTGGAGCTCCTGGCTCAACACTACACCCAAAAGGATGGCGCTTTGTTTGTGACCGCCAAACTAATTCCTTTGAAGGGAAAGCGAAGTGAGTATATCCTTCATTCTGAACCATCCATGCTCAAACAAATTGTATTCCAGGTTGATAAGGGAAACATGGAAGCTTTCCCAGCCGAACTCCCTGCATCGGTGGACTTTCCACGTGAATGTGCCAGTTCTGATTGTCACCTTCCGGCTGTAGCTTCATGTCTCCAGTGCATGAATCGGAGACTGGAAAGCTTCTGTGAAGGATGCATAGAGAAACGGCATCATGATCATATTTGTGCTCACTTTACTCAAATAACGTGAGATTTACTGTTATCATCTAGTTACGATACGGACTCAAAAGTTTGAAAATGTAATTATTATTTATTACTTACTTTACATGTATTTCCGCACACATTTTACATCTTGTTAATTTTGTACTGGAATTATATGTAATTAAAACACCTTATATACGTAGTAAACTTAATTAAAAAACATCATAATCCGAACCATAATAATATTTCATTATTCCACACTTCTATGACCGTAATATTCCTTAATATTATGCCGGTAGCGCGATAAGATTAATCAGATGAATTGATGGTCGTTGACGCCGCCACAACGCTATTATTCCCAACGATGCTTTTGTTTAAGGCAGGTCTCGAGCTTTCTTGCTGTCTTTGATGACGTTAACAAGATTTAAGTGAATTGATACTCTGAACACGCATTGAGATATTAAGCCAAAAAAGTGATAATTAATTAACGGATGAACGCCTTTGTGTGTGATGGTGTGGTGCAATTGCTGACAGTATTACATTTTCTCGCGTATTGCTTGCTTATTTTTTGCGAGAAATTTAATTAATATTACTTCTTTCAATTAATATTCCCTGTAAAATGTGCTGTAAGGAATGATCTCTTAAGTAAAATGCACCAAGAATGTCCTTATGCGAGTTGATCGTCTCCTCTATAATTTTTTGTATGCCTTCCCGGCTGCGCTCTTCTGCTGACCGCAGGTCAGCAGTTACACGGGGAAGTGGTCTTTGGCAACGTCAGTGTAGTAGCAACAGCCAAGTCAGACAACATTAAAAAAGGCATTATATGCAATCACCTACACTTCAAAATCGTTTGATGTCCTATTTCTCGGCCGTTTTTGGAGATAGAGCTTTCGGTCCAAACCAATATCGGCGATTTTGAACATGTACTTCATGGCTCAACCCCTAAACCATTAAAATATTTGTTCTATCAAGTGGATATTGACTAAAAACGTAATTTTTAGCCAAACGACAAGGCGTACGAGACGGAAATTTTTTTATGAACGCTGGAGTCAGTTGTTGATGGATTGTGATAGCTATTGTAGTAAGTTATTACATAGAAAATGTTTAAAAAATTAGCAGAAAGAATTTCGTCCCATCGGTGGGATTCGAACATGCGCAGCCTTAAGAGGGACGAGGTCAGAACACTAACCATTTGGCCATGACGACTGCTTTTGGAAACTGGCAAAAACTATCTGAAGCGAAGAAGCCTTCTGAAGTTTTGAAAACATTGCCAGAGATAGAGTTGAATAATTCAGCGTCCCACTCTCAAAAATACAATTTGTTAGAAACCAATTCCCAAGCTTTTACGTAGCTAAGATTTTGTCTTTCGAAAATATCTTTGTCGTAACGGCTCTCATTAAAAAATCTACTATTTAATATTAATTTATTGAATGCTTAAAAGTATAAAATAAAAGCTGGCTAAAAGCAAGTTATGCCTCTCCGAATTGCCTAAGAAAAAGACTAAAATAAATTTCCTTCAGAATCGTCGGGTATGGCGTGTGTTGTTAAGTTAAATAAGTTACTGACCTCAGAATCAAGTAGATTTGTGAACTCTCATCCCATTCTATTGTCCACGGTCCACTCTACATTGCTTGCCAACACGCGCCATACAAGACGATTCTGAAGGAAATTTATTTTAGTCTTTTTCTTAGGCAATTCGGAGAGGCATACCTTGCTTTTTAGCCAGCTTTTATTGGTACTTGTATTTTCGTTTTCCAAATAAAACCAAATCCCATTACATTAGAATTGATTGTCGACGACGCCACAAAACTGGTAGGTGCACATTACTACGCTTTTATTACAAGAAGGTAATGAAAGTCCCCTAATGTCATCATTTTTGAGATTGATGATCACTGACGCCAGCTGAAAGGAAGTTCCGCGTAAAACAAGTTAATACTGTAGCAGGTTAGATGGCTGTGGTGAAATTATTTATAGTGTTGTTAAGAAACTATGAAGTTAATTACTTAACTTGATGGACATTCTTTATTTACATCGATCGGGCTAGGTTAGTTTGTTTGCACAAAATCACAAATAGGTTGAAAAGTCAGAAATGTTATTCTTGTATCGTGAGTCAGGCTTATCTTCATTGGCTATTATTCAAACGGCATTTCGTTTCATAACGGACCCGTTTTCAAGATTACCCCTAATACCCTATTCATTTATCAATTTGCATTGGGGATATACGTAAACTTGATTAAATAAATTCTCACGCTCGTTTATTGTAATTACGCGATGGTTACATTGCTCGTAAATCTTCAGCTGTAAATTACAGTACCTGCAATACATTTATTGTTGGATAATATTGTTGGGTAAAGATATGTATTTTTGATTGGCATCGGGGATTCAAGAACGGTAAACTAATTTCTAGTTTGAATTGGAAAGGCTTATTCAATGATTAGTTGTATATAATCTTACTACACCAAAACCAAGTACGTTCAAAAATTGAATATTGCAGTTGTAAAATATGTTGTAGCATAACAGCTCTCTCGCGTTGTTTTAGATTGTTCTGAAATCAGTCGATAGAACTGATCACTACTTACGCCATGGCCTGGTACACAACGTAAGAAAGCTTTTACAATCGAAGGTATCGCTCGTTTAGAAATGGTTTGGTACGTACTAGCTTTTTATAAATTGAAATGCAGAAACTTGATTATCAAGGGAGATTATAACTAATCTAATCAATCACAATTAAATCGGTAGCATAAATTGGCGTAATCAATTTAACACTTTAAAGTTAAAGAAAATGATCCTTCTTTATTCCTTATTAATAACGACACCGAATTACCAAAATCAATCGTATAGTAACAATACGAATACATAATTACCATCTGTTGCAATTTCTCTCAAGAATGTATTTTTATTCCAAGAGGTTCTATTTTTAATGCCAGAAGGCTTAAATTTTATGTACAAATACTTATTTAAAGTATAATGGTGTTCAGCCCGCATAATATTACGTCTCGTTGCTTTTGAAGGATTGACGTACCAAAAGCAAGTAAATTTTCGATAAAGGGGCATTTGTTACAAATATGTATCTATGCAAATTCAACAAAAATTGCTTCAAAAGTAACTCCTTACCAGACAATCAGTGCGGAAATTATACCATTGAAGCTGAAATGCAATTTTCTGTTCAAGTTCATCAAAAAATATTCCGAATTTCTTAAAATTCCGAACAATTTCCTTAATGTGTCTGTAATCGACGCTCAGTATGATACGACCGATGAGAACGGGAGGTTTATTTTTAGAATTTAACTAATTCTTACTACAATTAAAATAATTGACGTTTAACGGAAAGATAGCTTTTTAACATTAACAATTTATTCAGATTTAACAATTTTACTCAACAGTTTCATTTAAGCTTTTTAACTATAATTTGGACGCTGTTACTCAGTCTGGTCTGACGGGATTACTACTCTGATCTCTGACTAAAATCCGACAACACCGAAACTGGTGCTTACGCTGCTCCTTATATACCCGGAATTTTCCTTTTTTCGGATGACCTGTGATGACCTCTACTCCAACACGCAGCCGACGATCCGTTGGCACTAACAAACTTAACTCCTTTCCTTGACGACTACACTAGTTACAGCAAATATTTATCTCATGGTGATTTCTATGTATATCAACGCTTGACCTTTGACACTAATTATAACTACTTGCGAGATGGTTGAGAACTCTAGTTTTTTTGCATACATATTTAGCTATATCTAATGCAACTTATCACCAATTTACTAAGCGCTATTGTAAAATTTACAATAATTATGGCTAATTGACTATTACAAGTTTAACATAAAAATGACTACTTCTACGTATAAAATATATAAACATGCTGCATATTATATTTTCTTTGATCCTACACTACACATCTTATCTTCTATCTTCTTTCCAACGAATGACATGCCACACGACGCTCCAACAGTGTCATTCCCAAAAATTAATCTCTGCACACCCTACAGCCTAGGCGTAACGCTTCTGACCAATTGTTAATACTCACTCATGTACCTAATATTGAGTTTTGAAGCTTTTAACAAGTTTAGTTAACTTGCCATACGATAGAAGGCAGATTACTGATTAAAATCGTTATGTCATCTTTATAATTTGTTGTTCCTCTGAATAATCAACTGTATATTTCTTATCCGGAAACCTCCGGATAAGATAGGTATTTAGATGACACAGTGTCACAAATTATTGCTTGTTTTTCATAACTATAACCTGAGTTTCAGCGAGAGATGGCTATTCCAGATAATTGCACTCAGTGGATACGTAGGTAGAGAAGCTCCGAAAACATTCGCTTGACATGAAATTAATATACATTTGATTTTAATTTATGTTCCACTAATTTTAGAACCAAGCAGTGGTATTTTTGATACTCCACATTTGGTGGACACTGACGCCATCATGGTCTGTACGCTGACAAGAACTGTTTATTATTTCGCAGGTTGTTGTTGAAACACGTCGCTGGTGTTATGGAAATTGGAATTGCGTTCAGAGAATTGATGAACATATAAACCAAATCTAATAAGCGTATCAACGTTTTATTTTGATAATTTGGAACAGTTTTTTTGCATTGCTGCGATTAAAAGTACCAATAATATGTGCCATATCGTTTCTCCCACCCGTATGTATATAACCGGAAATAAATTAGTTAATTATTATAACGGTAATGAGGATCTATGAGATGCAGCATACAAGTGCACAGAACATAAGTTGACACTTTCATAAAGATCACCAGAATATTTCATTTTACCCATTTTGTCATTTAAGTTGTGTTTACATACTCAAACCCCAAAAACTAAACATTTCCGTAGCTATCAAGTAAAACTACGCCAACTCAATTATTAAGGTGATAATGAGTCGTCACAGCATCTTAGATTCTGAATAAGTTAAATGTCTTTGTTTTAAATATGCTCGGATCGGTTTTTCTTGTGACAGAAAGTAGATTGTATAATAATGGCTCCATTTTATAGTTTTTAAATCAAAATCTATCTACGCAATCAATTTAATGATATTTGTTGGTAACTTCCATGTACGAAAAGCTACTCTTTCCTACCGTACAAAGATATTTTTCACAACAACTATCAAAAATCTAAATTAAATATCTCGCCTCATACATTGTGATGTAATTTTAAAACAGTAGCTTAGCTTAATAAGCTCACAAGTTTGCTGTATTTCCTAAACTTTCTTGAAACGAGATACACAGATTCTCAACTTGTTGAGATAACATATGATTGTCATAGGCACAAATTGCGTCAATCCAATTTTGGATTGATTAAATTTAACTTAAACATGATTACAAAATTTTGCGAATTTAATTAATTCAAATAATCATAACTAATAATATTTCATAAAAGCGATGTTTACTTTGCGGGTAAATGATGCAGTATGACGCCACTCCGCTTCCTACATGGCCAGTAAAATATCTTATACTTATAAGGTTTACGTTGGCGAATGAAGGTCATTTTGATTAAAGTGTAATGTGCATTATGCTGGCTCTTAGAATATAAATGTTTGTGCTATTTCTAGTATTTCTAATGAAAATGACAGTCTTCACGGAAATCTTTACCTCCAAATGTCGCACTATGAGTATACATTCTGACAATGAGTTTCACTTGCTAAACTTTTGATATCTCCTATTTCGTTTATATTTTGTTAACTACCGGAAGCATGAAATGCTTAATAGGTACTTATTGCGATTGATATGTTTGTCTGTCTGTGTGTCTGTAAACACTCTAACTTTCCTCCACGTTGACCAATTTGGTCCAAACTTGGCATAGAGGTACCTCAGGTCATACGAAAATTCGGTAATGATTTTGGTGAATTCAATTTCGTAGTGAAATCGTGACATACGACGTTTCAGCCCTCTCTTCCTTAGCCTATAGTCGTGAGCCCAACATGCGGTCTTCGGGGGAACCAAATTACATGTTACACTTGAAAGTGGCACAATTATTGCAATTATCAACCGATTTGAATAATGCATAGCAATACAGATTTTCCAACTCAAAATCGCGAAACGGAACAGATTTTTTTATATTTTCTAATCGTTTCATTTGTAAATATTCCAATATCCAGTAATTCATAAAATCATGGGTAAAGTAATAAACTGGATGATATAGGAAAACCCTACTTTAAACTCCATTACAAAACTATAATAATTAAAAACTGTACAGTGAGATCTCCATAGTTCAATATAACATCATCATATCATGATTTGTAATTTTCGATATAAAATTGTAATCTATATTTCCTGCATTGGTACCTTTTGAAGCAAACATACATACATAGGTAAGGTGATAAAATAACATACTCTTCACAACTGTTTGTTGGTTACTAACGACGACAGATTGTAGTCAACCAAATCATAAGAAAAGCTTAATTTGAGACATATCATTGTCCGGGTTGCTAAACGGTTGACAGATAATAGAATGCAAATAAATTGGAGATACCGTTTGCTTATTGGAAAGTTACACTAATTTTAAAAGTAATATATTTGATTTCTTGTCCCAAAATACAAATTGTTAGCCCATTTTTCATTGCTGCTACATTTCATCCAGCTTTCGGATTTTAGTCTAAGTAAGTAGTTGAAATTATAGTTATTTTAGACCTGTGTGAAAATGTGAAATGACTGGCGAAATGGAATTAACGAAAGCTTAAAGCAGATGGTTGACAAACTTGTAACACCATTTACCGTTAAACCGGACGCCGCGGGAAATATTTTTGTACAGGTGCCTAAAATCGTGATCCACAATACATGTCGCGGAGCCACTTTTGCGAATTTATTCCCCAATAAGTTACTTCAGACAGTAATTGTGGGCCCCAAACCAAAACAAACGACGTTGGCAATACATCTAATAGTAAGTTTAAACATCTAATTTATGCGGCGACTGGAGACTACAGGGTTTTTTGTTTGAAAAGTGCATTCCTGTTTATACTTCAACGAGGACGGGTGTAAACCCGAAATAAAAAACTACCGGAAGCGCCATTTATGTGAAATTGAGAAATGTGACATTTAGTTCAATTTTCCAAACACTAATCTTGAATTTTTCTATCAATTTCCGAAATAATATATTTTGACCCTTTGTTGACCCTAGGGTCAATGTAGCCACCGCCGAAAGTTGGCCGAATTGACCCATAGTGCCGTGACAAAAAATGATCAGCATAAAATTCGCTATCAGATAAGCATATAACATTTTTTTGCCATAAGGATGCATGGTGACCTCATCCCCCACCATACCCGTGGGGTTGACCCCCAGAGGCCCAAAATCAATACCGAATTTTCTCATGACCTGGGGTACCTCTATGAGAAGTTTGGATCAAATCGGTCAATGTTAACAAAAGTTACAGTGCTTACAGACTTACGGACACACAGACACACAGACAGACAAACAGATCAATCGCAATAACTACCTTTATAAGCATTTCATGCTTCCGGTAGTTAACAATCCAAAGGACTTTCCAGAGGAATTACGAAGCTAGATATTTTCGGGTAAATACACTGAGGATCTGAGCTCAGAACGTTTTTTCTGAGCCTTGTTCGCCTTCGTTTGGAAATGCTGCAGACTAACGCCAATACGATGCCGCAGACCCACTGAAACACCATACATCTAGGAGGTATCCCATGCGCAAGGTTGGTTGCTCATCCAGTTGGTTTGAAATTAAGTATAACGTAAGTCATGTAGGTTGTATTCTTGTATTCATGAATTGCTCTTTTATTCTCCTGTAATCAAGTTTCATTGACAAATATATTGCTAAATCTTACACACTCATTGCATCGATTTATTATTTCTTCAGATCACAAATAAATACAACTTAAGTAAGTTCTGAAATAATGTACGTAATTTACCAACGTTCTTTGATCATCATATCGTTAACTGAAGATTACTTTTAATAATTAATTTGAATGTTTTTGTATTTGCAGCAAATTAAAAATGTTAGATACTTGAAAACTTTCTAAGGCGTCGTATGAAATTCAGTAGATTATTTCCATTCTGAAGTGCGGGAAAGGAAAATCATTAATTGGAATATAACTCAAGATATGATTAAGAAATGCATCCACACTTCAACTTTTAGCAGGAAATAACGTTGAGATGTTACCCAGTCGGTTCCAGCTAAAATCTAGTTTCAGGATTTCAACTCTGTAACGAACGCACAATGCATTTTTAGAATAAATGTATGCATAAATAAGTAACTAATAGTCATACTTGAAATGCGATAAAGTAGCTGGTCCCCCAATATCAGATTGCTGGGGGAAAGTTATCATATTTGTCAGGAGCTAGGCCATACGCATAAATTTTTACCTTAACCTCAAATCAAGTTGAAATTTTAGTATTCCGTAATGGAGAGACAAGGATACTACTATAACGTGCGAACCGGCAAGAACGATTTTATTATCCAACAGGTAATATATCCGGTCTCCCGTTGAAATGTAATCCAATTTAAGTTGTAATGTTACATATATTCGCGTAATATTTCATGACAGTTGGAAATCTGCGATGAAGCAATGTGTGAAGTTAGAAACTGGTAACTTACTTTGTAGAAAGGCTATTAATGCTATTATTCACTAACTTTGAGCCTAAACGTTGGATGAGCTTCTTCCAGAGCACGGACGGACAGAGAGTGGAAGCTTCTCAATTAATAAGCGACTAGAAACTTTGTTGAAACCAACAAAATAAATCAGAAGTATTGAATATTTCAAGTATATTATAAAATACGCATAGTAGTTTGAGTTCTGGTGCACATTTTGAACCAACAGAAATAATTGACCTTCATGATTCGATTTTTTGCGAGCCCAGCGACTATCTTCAACATTCATAACCGACTTTGCGTTTTATTTGTTGATTTGGGGGCACACTAATATTGGGTTGACCATAGTCGTTATGTAATATTTGAACAATTTAATAAGCTGTAAACAGCTGAAAGGTTGTAACACAAAATCATTGCTTGCGTATCGGTGTGAACAATTCTGGCATGGAACATTCTCTCCGTTGAGTTTGGCTTCTCACTGTCTACATATTGGATATTACCTTTCTGATTTTCAATACATTAAACATTCGCCGGGAAAACCAAATTCGGTGTGACGGTCGAACCTTAAATATCTCAAGGTGTGTGTGATTTGTCATCTTTGGAAGTAATAGTCATTGACGCCAGGTCAACCTAAGTATCACAATAATTGATTTTAAGTTGTAATAGGTCCAGTATGATTTTGTGGGAGCAGAACGAACGTAACTTGTGTCAGAACTGTTCCAAATAGAAATTTTGAATCTTAACTTGTTTACAGTTTTGGAACTGGGTTGAAATTAACAAATTTCGACGAGACAGTTCACTTAGAATTCATTAAAGCCTTTAATGTCATACAAGAAATAAAATTCCTGTAGAAGAAATCGTTACAGATAAGTATAACGTGGCCTAAAAACGTGATGCACACAAAGTCCAGACGCGAGAGTACGTACGGAAGTCCTGTTCGTTCTTGTCGTTACGGATGATGACATTAGTGGATATATTCCAAATTCAAGCATATAAAAATTGTAAATGGCTACACCAAACAAGCACATACACTTCAATGGAGTAGTCTTTGGTTGATAAAACGAATTTCATGACATGAATTTGATTTTGTCCAGTGACAAATAACCGCTTGTCTAATCTTCCATCCAAGTATCGTGTTATTCGAAATGCGTCCAAGAAATATAATGACAACAGCGAGAAGGAGAGACAATTTAAAGAAG
Source organism: Sinella curviseta (assembly GCA_004115045.4). Taxonomy (NCBI): domain Eukaryota; kingdom Metazoa; phylum Arthropoda; class Collembola; order Entomobryomorpha; family Entomobryidae; genus Sinella; species Sinella curviseta. The sequence goes on along the minus strand of CM023199.3, from coordinate 14,299,400 downwards.
CTGGCTGAAATCTAAGTTAGAAAAGTTCCTTAGTCGATAGTCAATAAATATAAATGCTTAGTCTCCGATAGACTCCAATCAGCAAGATGTTGATGTAAATTAATTCTAGTAAAAATGCAGTACTGTTTGTGGAATTTATTTAAATCTAAAACATTTTATGGACACTTCAGGTTAATTTCTGTAAATATGCAATTGACTCAGTTTGACGCCAATCCGATGCCCATATATCCCCATGAAACTACATATATACATTTAGCAGGTAATGGAATCCTTTTGATCTGATCTCCAATCATGATGGTAGCTTATTCAACAAGGTTTATTATCTAGTATCATAAATTATTGTTTGTCATAACGATAACTAGAATAGAAGGCGAAGTGAATATGGGTTGCTTTCTCTGTATTCAACTTAGAACCCCAAATTTAATGTTTAACCTCCCAAAGTGAATGTGTCAATGTTTCAGCTCTAAACTCAGGCACATACAATGGAATGGCACCAAGCTTAACAAGAACATACTTAACAACAACCGGTAAGATACTATTATGCAACAATTCTTTCTCCTTTCATTGGAATTAAAAGTGGAATAGTAATTTAGATATTTTTCTTTCCAAAACCTTATATAAAAACTAAATTTAAAAAGTGATGCTAACTGAAGCCGACACAACTTGGCCACTGCTAAAATATTATTTATTTTAAAGCAGGTCACGCAGGCTGTTGTGCTGTTGTAAATTAGTGTTAGTTGCATTTATTAGAGTTCTTATTTATTTCCTCCCGTCGTATATTTGCAGATCAACTTTGAAATGAAATCTGTCACGACGCAAGCTACTTTCTGTGGTTGTTTTAGCGCAACTACCGAGAATATATTCAGTAATATTGGAATTATTACAATGTTCATTCTTAAGTTACAATAAACCCGTCACGCCAAGATGTATGAAAGTGGCGGAGCAGCACATTTCCCGCGTGTCTCACATTTCCCCGTTTTGAAATCCTAACGGTCACAGTTGGTAGAAGTGAATAGTGGCAACCATTATCACTGATGTATTGAAAAACCAGAAATCATTTCCCGCGCGTGTCTCAGATTGCCCCGTTAGAATTTGAAATCGGCCGTTTTCTCGGAAACGGTCAGGAATTTTCAAAAACCAACACTGGATTCTTGCTCCTCGTCGAAAGCAGGATATAAATCATGTGTCACGTGCACGTGTTGTCATTTGAAATTTTCGAAAGTGTAACGGTTTGAAACGGTTACCGTTGACATAGGACCTTCAAAACACATGTGAGCACGACGTCGAATGATGAGCAGTCGTTTACCGAAAACGGAATTTGAAAAGGTCTAACCGTTTTCGAGATATCGCGTGCACAGACGGACAGACAGACGGACGGACACACTGAAGTTATAAAGTGGCTCCGCCACTTAATTAGTTGGCAAAATCGTTGATGGTGGCTGACGCCAGTACAACATATGCAACCTTAATAACGATTTTATTAAATAGCAGGTGTATCGGATTCATCACTCGTTTTGGTGTTATACTGTTAACTGAAATGCATGAAACAAGTAATATTTGAAAAAGTACTATGAGATTATTTATTGCAAAGATTTAGCCCGTAACTAATAACTACTTAATATTGCATTAAAATTTAAATTGTTGTTAGTCGTGATTACATTTTTGAATGAGTTACAAGCTAAATATTCGTATAATTTCGGTCACAATTGTTAATTAACCATGTCGAAGATTTAACTGTTCAATTTGACAAAGTATTGTATTATTTGACTTGAAAGAAATACTAGGGAATTGTGGAAAATAATATATTTGTAAATTTTCATGATTTCGGATTCCATTCAAGGGTCTTCTGCGAGACAGTTTTTAAGTTCACAGGACAGACGCCTATGTTATTATGTTAATGCCTCTTATGTTCTGAATGCCACGTATTGCGTCCTTGTTATGAAATTGCATGGACCGGTCTTTCTGGTAAGGTAAGTCATTGGTATATAATAAAATTATCTGTTGGTAGATTTCAGATGAGAGGTATGTATGTGAAAAGTTCCAAAATGAAATAATTGAAGATAGGTTTGAAGTTTGCATAACTAACCGCTTAAGTTGGATTTCTAAAGATTAGGCTTAAACCAAGCAAATGTGAAAAATATTCAAAATTGACTTAAAGTATTGGCGATTATTGACATTGATCATTAATTTGGGCATTGGTATAATGAAAACTGGGTTGGTGGTTAAAATAAAAATTTCTATCATTTTTAATCACGATTACGGTTTTTAAGGTGAAATTTACGTGTCTGATCTATTGCGAGAGCCGCACATCTAAGTTAAAAAATAATACGCTATCATTGACAGCGATTCATTGTAAATTTTGATAAGGTTTTTCTCAATTCATAAGATCGTGAGAATTCGATTTATATTTTATCAAACCTGATAATACATAAGTATTGATAGACGCTGACGCCAGCACAACGAACACACTGCCACCGAAAGGTTTAGTTTGAACAGGTAAAACTTATCCGCCGATGGATTAAGCATGTGAATTGGAAGTTTGCAAGTCACATTAAGGATAGTGGAGTAATCTTACGTTAATTATCACACACTCTTTATGATATTGTAACTCTTTATGATAACAAATCACGATTGTGCTGATAGTTAGAGCTCAAGTACCGAGGCCAAAAGTGAGGCGTATTCGGTGAGGAATGAAAGAACTGTACGCCATTAACTTAATTTCATCAGATTTGGGAAAGAAGTTCCAATTGAAAAATATTTTAACGGATAAACTTAAATGTTTCAGTTATGAACTTCCCTCAACCACTTGGAGAAAATCAGAATTTTTTAAATCTGAAATTTAATTTCTTATCTGTAATTTCATGGCATGGTATGGCATTATTAAAACCCATTAAGCCAATGTGAAGCCTTTTCTATCAAATAAGAAATTGATTTCCAAGCCATTAAATGAAATGAAACAAATACGGCCACTGGAAAGGCTACATGCAACTTTTTGCAATTGATTTGCGTTACTGGTCGCACTGTGAGTCGCAGCTTACCGCTTCATATATAAATTAGCCATATCCAACCGCATGGTTTTTTATATACCAATTATAGTTTGAATCGATAATAATCTACTTATCCACAGTGCTCGGAAAATTACATTTTAAATTTATTTAAGTTGAATACAATTTCCGGATACTAATATTCTATTTTCATTAAAATGCTGCTACAGAAAATTGGATTTTTTGATGTTTCAATGATAATACCACTCTAATCACCATTAGTATTTACGTATCGCATGTTATCTTATGCTTGGTAGTCAGCATTAAGTATGAAGCCACCAGCACTCCTCGATTATTTTAACAAATAGGAAGAAACTTTTCCAATGCTAGAGCTAGCAGGCAATAACGCTATTTTGTTCTAGTTCAATTAAGGTAAAGCATTAGATTCGACTAATCATTTAGCATTTTTCTAAACCGTTCGGTTGCCTCATGTTTTAAACTAGCTGCACTAAAAGTTTGTAACTGGGCATCAACTTATTAAATCCCGAAAACATTTTAAAAAGGAATCATCAAATTGCAAGCATTTATAGGCTTAAGTTACCCATAATCCTGATACAAGGATGGCTACGCCGCTACTATGGAAAGCGTATCAGTTTCAAAATGATATTTACGGCAAGTTCAATTATCGCCATATCCTCCAAATTAATATTAATCAGGAGGAATTCAAGATGGAACGAAATTGGAAGAAATTGATTCCATTTTATCTCTCCTTTCTACCAATCATCTAGCACATAATAATTCCTTGCTACGTTTCCCTGAAGTTCTTTTTCAAATGTTCCGACTCACCTCCACTTTTCGTAGTTTTGTTCAATTTTTTCGTCTTCTGTTTGGCTATACTTGTCACTGGCATCAACCTTGTCATTCTTAGGGAAGGAGATGAACTGTTCGAAGAGTTTGGTAGCACGCTCTTTCGATTTGACCGCAGTGTTAGAAATGACCTTCGCCCTAAAGGGTATTCGCTACGACTGTCATCCCGAAAACAGATTAAACAAGGTATTTTCGCGCAATCGAATCAATTTTTTGCAAAATCGTTCAAATATACTTACTCGTTTGTTTAAATTTGCAGAAATTGTGCACATATTGAGGCGAGACAAAAGTGGTGACATGATCGGAATTCTAATGATCTCAGTCGTTGGAATCCTATTCATTGTGGGAATGTCACTAGGGTGGATTGCGGTCATTGCCGATTTGGACCCAATGCGATACCTGATCAACCTATTGGTTTCACACAAAAGTTTCAACTTTGCTTGCAGATATGTTTTCGCAATTTGGGCTCCCATGGAGGCTTGCCGCTCATTCACGCTAATGTTTCTCCCCGCAATTTCAGGTTTCCACATTATTTACAAATGTTTGCAAACATTCGCCACAATGTCCCCGAATCTGGAGTCGCTAAATAAATATTTCCAACTTCGCTGCGTATGCCAGATGGGTATGGCTGGGATTAGAGATACGGCAGCTTTGATGATGGTTGTTGGATTTATAATCGGCGTTGTCGTTACTTGGGCAGTTGTCTCGGGATGGGAACTTTTCCCTCTAATGCTATACCTGACTTTAGCCATGATTGGAGCGGTGACCTATATTGTAATTTTGCTTACGCTTCCCGTAATACATATGTAACTGCTATACGTATAGCAAAACAATGCTGAAATCAAAGTGTTCAAAATTTTCGTATCAGTACTGGGAAATGAAGTTGAATACAAAACTTATTTCCAGACGTCGTGAATATAAGACATGGAAACGGACGCTGAACGCTCAAACTCCAATATCCTTTCGTTATGGATCGGCATTGTTTGACGACGATACAACGATAAACTTTTGTTGGAATATAGTTGATAATTCCATAAGTGTTATTTTATTATTCAAGTAGATGAATTCATATATTGCTAAGCTTAAGTGCCCTTTGTGCCCATTATTTATACCGTCATTTACTACAAATGTGCAGAATCGAGTAGTGGCTTTGGAAGTTATTTCAGTTTTACCTTCTTTTTGTGATTGACGTAGTCTCACGCAATTGCAGTGCTAGAACAGCCAGTAAAATGGCTTGTATATCGTAGGTCATCGAGAATCATCTGTGATCGTTTACCACTGCAATGGTATCGCTAATTGCCATTCATTCACACTACAGAATGCTTTTGTCTTAATTCATACAATTAGTCTCTTATTGCGAAATGTGCATATGAGTGGGTGTTGGAGCGTCGTAGGTGTTAGCTGTGTAGAGTAGGGTATAATAAAATGTAATATGTAACATAGTTTATGTACTTTGCATGTTAAAAGATGTATTAGTTAATTAGCTTTAATTATTGTAGTTTATGCGATCGATCTTTGTAAATTGGTAGAAAGATAGGTAAGGCCAAGTTATACGTGTGTACTAAATATTAGGAAAATTGGAACAGTCGCATATGTCAAAGGTCAGGGTCAAAGTTGAGTGTATTTAGTATGTAGTAGCATGCGTCATGATCGCAGTACAACTTAGTCGCTAAGGTAGTGAAGTTTGTTTATTTGTTTATTCGACTGCGTGGTGGAGTCAGGATCGGAAGGAGGAAAATCTCGGGAGTATATAAGGACCTGCGCAGTAGTCATCTTTGTCATTGTTTTCACTGAATTGTGCTCTGTAGACGGAGTAGCGCCCGTCATTATTGTTAACCTAAATTATCTGTAAAAGCGTGTAAATTGTTGTTATTGTTGGGAATAAAAGCGTTTGTTATACCACTCTACCAAACCTCCTGCCCTAGCCTGTTTACTACGTCAGATTTAATTGTGGTTTCATTGTAGTTAAATTGAAAGTTAGTTTAATTTCACCCCCTCTTGAGTCGCTGAGCGTAACATTACTGAGCATCGAAATAACAGTGGGTAATCCACAAAAGTTGTTTGACTTTAACATTGACTGGAAATTAGATTAAGTCATGATGCGCCTAATCCGTTTATAACCATTTCGCTAAATTGCTACTAACTTGTCACAGAAAAATAAACTTTGAGCTCACATTGTACGCTGAACTAATTTTAGCAAAGAAAAGAATAAACTCTCAATACATTTCATTGCTCTTAATGGTCTTAATGTAGAACTTTTGAAGGATTGATGATTTTCAAATACATTCGATCCGATCCAAAAGGTTGTGATGTTTTATTTTAGTTTCATAGAATTGAGTATTATTAACGCCACCACTACGTTTGCAGTAGAAAAAATGGAGTAAATGAACAACAGGTACAGGCCAATCCTGCCTCATGCGGGGTGTATTATTGACAATGGATTGACGAAGGTAGAAAGATGATATGTTACAAAGTCGGGGAATTAGTCTAATTAATTTAATTAGTTTATTATTAGAATAGCTCAATGAGATAATCTCATGAACATGTATGTCGGTCGAGTGCAGAAAAAAAATTGTTTTTCATTGCATTTGTTGCATTTGTTTCATGCATACCACGCATTATTTATTACTGCTGTGCATAATACTGATGAGTCTTGATCCCAGTTTTTCGTGACGACTGGAGGAGATTCGAAGTTAAATATGCAATTATGTCTCAAATGACTAAAAAAATTCTTGCAGCAAAATATTAGATACTACTGAATTAGTTATCTGTTACTGTGGATACCAGATTTTCGCTATTTGATCAAACAAGAACGGTAAGTTATACCATTTAATGTAGACGAATAATGATAACTAGTACCAGATTGACAAGTACGATAATATTATGAACAAAATAAGGTAGAAAATGTCAAATTGCCGAAATTCTCGTAACTAAATGTTTGCATTTACATACCTTCCCATGCAGTTTAAAACTGTTAATAAGTCTTGCTGGATAATACAACTGGACTTTAATATACTTATTGGATTTGCAGTGTAGAATTATTATCACACAGAGAATCATCTTTAAATAATTTAACAACAAAACATAATGCAAGAAATTTAATTAATGAAAGGTTTTTTTCCTCCCTATAACCGCGTTGCAGATACATTGCGAAAATCCAGCAGGCACGGAACGTTCCTTTCGATTTCAGCAAATGTTTATGAAATGAACTCAATTTAAAACGCTTTGAGCAATTTCATTCGCCCGAACTAATACTCAATACTTCAATTTAAAAGACAGGCTCAGTTTTCAATTAATTGTTTGACAAATATATTTAGGAACCTATTAACGGCAATGATGTGGTGCGAGAATGCTAAATAGTAATCCCTACATTCTGCATTCCTATTGTTTTATTTGATATCCGTATTTCCCAGAATTGACAAAAATAATTTCTAGCAAAGAAATGAGGGTACCTAGGTAACATTTGCCAGTAATGAATATCGCCAAAATATTTGGTGCTTGGATAGACCAGTATTACACGATGTAGGTGATTACTATCGCAGAATCCGTCATGGTTTGTTAATTAGATTTAATTTTTCTCCCTTTCATCTCTCCGCCTCCGCCAATAACTGTTTTCATGAGTCGCCATAAAATGGCAACCGCAACATATACAACGGTTATTAGCGCCGCCCCCACGGATAGCCAGACATCAAGCTGCCGCCGCTTCCACCACGGCTGCCTGACACTCAACGGAATCATGTAGTCGTTGGAGTTCGGGTGCCTCAAAATGTAGTCCACCCACCACGCTGCCGTTTCCGCGGGCTTGCCCGGTCGATCCTTGAACGACTCCGACAGCTTCTTCATGGCAATCAGATACCTGTTCCATTTTAATCACCCAATTAACTAATCATCTTCAAATATAATTATAATTAATTATTTTTTAGTCATACTTGCTGTTGTGAAGAATCTCAGATATGGCGTGTTCCAATTCCTTTTGTTTCAAAGTGATGACCTCAATCCGGATTCCCACGCCCCTCGCCTCCAACGTCTTGGCAAGCACATCCTGATCCGCAAGTACAGGAATCAATATGGCCGGCACTCCAAAATGGACCACTTCCGCCGTCGATCCCATTCCACAGTGTGTGACGAATCCCTTTATATTTTTATGCGCCAGCGCCGTCTGCTGCGGCACCCATTTAGTCAACATCACATTCTCCGGCAGCGGCTCCAATATCTCCTCCGCCGACCTCCACAAAAATCTAATTTCCGGGAAGGACGCCAACGCATTGATAAACTCGACCCTGACCTCCTTATCAAAATTTGTAAACGCCGCTACAGTTCCAAAACTGATCAAAATGAACCCATCCTTCGCCCCATTTACAAAACTTTCCATTTCCGGTGGCATCGGCTTCACATTTTTGCTTTCAGCCACAGCGCCTCCAATCGGTATCACGTGGGGAGGTAGTGACCTGGGAAGGTCAATGGTGAAGTGTGTGGTGACCAGCACGAGACTCACATTTTTCTCCATTTCCCTGAAGCTGGGAAGTTCATTGGGCCCCAATCCCAGACCTTTGCGTGTAATCTCCTCCAGTTTTGGAAAGTAGGTCCATTCCCGCTTGAAAGTAAAGGCGATGGGGCTTATCGCATTTTTGGCCCTCTCCCAAAATGTCATTTTGTCGCCCGCGGGAATGTCGAAGATGAGGTCGGGAATGGTGCTAGACTCGTCCGGAATTCCGTGCGCATCTGGCAACCAACTGAGGACGGTGGTGGTCCCGTACACGACGACCTTTGTGCCCCAATAGTGTGCGAGCCCGTATCCGCAGTCGTTTGTCACGGATTCAATCACGACGAGGTCAAAGGTGGAGTTCTTGACCCATTTGACAAAGTCGGGGTCCGAGTAGAGCGTCTCGCAGGCCCGTATCCCCATATCCTGAATATCCCACCAGATCTCAGGCGACATGCCTTGCTTGCGGATATCAAAGAACTTTATGTGGTCCTCCCAGGGACCCATGGCCGCCTTCCACTTTTGGGCGTGACATAGCGTATCTTGGACTTGGAGTTGGGATCTTCAATGTTGTCGTAGGCGGAGAGGAAGGTCACGGAATGGCCCCGGTCGGACAGAGCCTCCATGAAGGGAAACATTGAGATGCGGGTGGAGTGCGTCCCCACGGGGTCGAAAATCAGGATCTTGGCGGAGTCCACACAGGTTACCAGAATGCTTAGTAGGAGCACACAGGTCACTTTTCTGAGCTCCATTTTCTTACAGTTTTTTTCTAAATTCTAAAAAAAATATTATTATTCCGTCGAGTAAGCTGGTGGAGAGTTGACCACTGCACAGGACTGGACAGGACTGGACTGGTCAGTCGACTGACCAAAAATAAAATTATTCACATGAGTCGTAAAAAAATGAATATATTTTTGATTGAGTGTGATGAGATGAAACGAGTGAGCAATAATAAAAAATGCGTGTCATCTTTCATGCCTTGCGTGCCGCAGGCAAGTACTTTTGAGTACATATTATTCATGATGGACAATGGTCAGCATTTATGAATCCAAAGCATAGACCAGACCGAAGATGACTGGAAATATTTTGCTATCTTGTCTATTTACTTTGCTCTACACTTACTACTCGATTAACTCGACATAACTGCTTTGAAGACGATGAATTGGATGGATGGCTCAAGGACTGGATTTCATTGCTTTCAATATTAAAACTAGGAGAGGGGATTAAAAGAGGCTTAGAATCATTTATTCATCTCCTCTCATTGTCATTATCAGGATCAGGGCCAATTTAAGACTGCACTCGCGTCAATGAGTGTTTTTCCTTGACTTATTAGGATAAAGTGAGTGCTGGAGAAATGGCAGCGTCATTTTATGGATCTTCTTCATTGGTTGTTTTAATGAAATGAGTGGCAAGGTCAGAGTCGAGGTCACCAGATACTCTAGATAAACACAAAAGTGCAACAGATAATTATTAGGCTTACATAATAATTATCCAATTAATTATCAGAGATGGTATGGATTAGCTCAAAATTAATTATTAGCTAGTCATATTTTGTACAGTATCGGGGTGCATGATTACATCAAAATGATCCCATTTAAACTTCACAAATAATTAACTGTTCATCAGACTGGGGCAAGGTGAGACAATTTAAAATGAATATTGGAGTAGAGGAGCTCACTTAAATACTTGGAGAAGATCCTAACAAGATTTTTTTGCGGTAGTCGTTCTCAACTAATCTTACTAAATTACATTTTAATTGTTATTCAACTTTCACAAAAATTAAAATGACCATCATTATCATGACATGCCTTGTTATCAAATTCATTTTTTACTTGTTCCTTCTCTTAAAAACTATTCCCATATATATCATTCAGTAATTTCAACAATTCATTTTTCGTGATGATCCATGAGCAATGGGCTTGTCCAATTTGCCTCCAAGGCGTGGAGGGGGATGGAGGCGACGTTGGAGCTGGAGGGGTTGAGAGTGCGTACCGGTACAGCACAGCTCCCTATACACACATCTTCCACGAGATCTGCATCTCTGAATGGCTCCAGACGTAAGTTTTAAACATTCCTAATTAATTTTAATTGTTTTCACTCAAAAATCATTTCATGATTCCTCCACTCCAGCCTCGTGTCTGAAGCCAATCTAGTTCCGGTGGACCTACCAGGTCGTCACCCTCAAAAATATAACGTGAAGATAACCGAATTAGAGTCATCAAAGGTAGCCTCCGTTATCCAGTCGCAGCCATCAGTCCTCGATCAACTTGTTGCTGGAGGGAGGATATCAGAAGGAGGGGGAGTCAACATCATCCGCAGAAGATCGACATGCTTCCCTCCCATCCTGCCTTCCTGGCCCTCTTCTGGATACTCCTTATCATGGCCTTTTGGAGCAGCTGGGGAGCCTCCATCCTCCACATTTTCCACATCCAGGTCCACGTTCGAGGAAAGGTCCTGATGCTTATCAAGGTGCTCTTTGTGGTGATCCACGTGGGGATGTATCTGCTCCTGATTATCGGTCTTATCTGCTGCTGCTGTTGGTGTTGAGGAGGAGATGTTGATAAGCTTGAGGATTTTAATGAATAACGAAATTAAATCGTATTGATCACCTTTGTTGTCATCGTCATAGTCAGCTAATTATTTAGGTGTAATTTAATTACCTGTATTTGCAGTTTAGTGAAATCAATAAATTGTCATCATCAAATCTTCCTTGTTTGGTTAGTCAATTCATTTCTTCAGGCGAAACTGAGACCTTGTCTGCAATTTAAGGTATCAGTCAATGATAAGCGTTAAGATAAGATGAATAACAATGACGAGCTGATTTCCCCCATTTGTCTGTACATTTGCGTGCTGGAATGGATTGGAACGTGAGCATTTAATTTATGTGAGGTCTTTATGGAGATATCCTCTTCGACTGCTGGAGGTCATCCTGCTCCGTTGTCTGAGGATAGCGGGTTCCCTGTGCTTTTGTAACGTATTGAACCAAGTGATTCAGGAACTTTTCGAATAACGGTGGCTGGTTGAAGGCGGTCCTCACCTCCCTTTCGGATCCCCCAATTCAATTATTATGCACCTTAATTAAATGAAACCTTCTGTGCTTATCTTTCCATATCACAGCTTATCATTTACATGCTCATCATTGCTTCCAATAAATAAAAAATGGATGATGATTAGTTTAGTTAACCGGTTACTTTAGGGGTACATTGAGATTTCGGAACATTTTTATTTTACGGTATGAATGCAAATATTTTTGTACGCGGAAAAAGTTTTTCCACAAAAATTTTTATTTAATAAACCACATCTCATAGAAGAAAGGTACAATTAATTCGTATAAGCTAATAAGGGAGACAAATTAAGCATTATTAATGGTAATCACGATATGACTAAAGTGGGCGGCTTCGGAAGGTCTCCGCGTCAACTCGAGTTCGGAGGTGAACACCCCACCAGAACCGGTTCAGTTTGGGAAGCTGCTCCCACAGTCCAGACCGCTCCATTTGAATCTGGCGACATAGGGTCAAGTCGGGGTCAGCATTGTCCCTCCGCCAGGGAATGTCGAGACGGTCCACAGAGATGGACTCGAGATTTGGGAAAAATCCTGCGTAAAACGGAAGTGGAATTCTGCGCCAGAGCCCCGCCAGCTTCAATGCTTCAAATTGCCATGTCGCTGATCCCGGAACTCCTCCAGAGCTCCAAACAGATCCTCAACGACCCCCGACGTCCCATGCAGTGTCAGTTTACTCAGCCCGGGAAACTTTTGAAGAAGGGAGCGTGACCGAAAATGGGACGGCAAGACGGCAAACCTCCCACCTGAGTTCGGAGAGTTGAGGGGCGTGAATCCTCGCCAGCGCAGGTTGCCAGAGCGAATCCACTCCTTGGAGCTCCAGTTTGACCAAAGCCGGGAAATGATAATTCTCCTCCCATTCGAAGCCATCAACCTCATCTTCGTCCAGGCAGAGGAACAACTTCGTCAAGGTTCCGCAGTAGCGACGAGCAGCTTCCTGAAAGAATGGTACGGGCAATGGGTCCGAGAGATACCTAGCAATGCTAAAGCTCTCAAGAGGAACCGCCGGAAGTGGATGGCCGTTGGCAATGTCCCGCTTAAATCTGGAGGCTCCGTCGCTTTCCTCAACACCCCAGACCTCGGGGTGGTCCATGCAGTGGAGGCGCCGGAGGTGTGGCAGAGACGCCACGCATTTCCGAATGAGGTCATACGTCCAGTTGGGATCTGCAGAGCTGACGACCTCCTCCTCCCCGAAAAGGCCGAGATGGAGTGTTTGCTCCCGCAGCATGTCCAGATTCAGCAGTGCCAGCATCCGGTCCAGGAAGTCGGGTGGAGTCACTGACGGAGGATCGGCGTCGTCCCACGAAATGTAGAAAGACAATCTCTTGGTGACTACCGTGCTGACCTCCTTCCCATCAATCTTCCTCTGAAGCTCCTCGATTGCCTCAACTGAGTCAATCATGTTGTCATCATCAGGAAAGGTTTGTAAGGCGAAATGGCGTCGTTCGTATTCACGGGGCTCCTTGTGTGGAGGCACCAGTCTCGGAAACAATGGCGCGTAGAGGGGTCCGATAAGCTGCAAGTGGTCAAGCACCTTGTCCACAGGCTTCCTCACTCGCTTGCAGATCCCTCGGCAGTTGAGGATGTCGGTTTTGGGGAGCCACTGGAGCACAAGTGGGATCACTTGCTCCAATTGACAAGCTGCAGTGTCCACATCCCTCCCAATCATGTCACGAAACTGAGGGCAGGTCCCCGAAAGATTCAGGATATCCACGGGGTCCTCTTTCAAGTACTCCAAGATCTCCAGCCACATCTGTTAAAATAGGGAAAGACGTAAGACGTTAGTATTATTTAATGACAATGAAGAAGCAATTAAAGCAATAGGTAGGTACCTACCTATTGTTTCGTCATTGATTTAATGGTAGATGATAATTATCTTTAACTTTTCCTTAATCATTCAGAGTGTAGTCATCTCACCTCCTATGGCAATATCTCGAGAGGAGGTCCAGGCTCCACGCTAGGACTAGGATCCCCACCTCCTCCGATTGGCATTGTATTCATTTTCCTTTCGCACGGTTTTCAAGACCCTGTAAATGACAGGCTGTAATCAGCTATCAATTTATACAAAAATAACAGGCAAGCACGATTAAAAATCTGTCTAAGAGACATTAAACCGAAACTAGTCAAAAACGATGACGCACTACGCACTCGATAATTTAATTGCAATAAACTTTAAAAATAGTCACAATCATCAATCACAAACGCACGGATAAAAATATTTAACTTACCAATTTTTCTCAACAACCACTAGTCAGCCGACTCAACTTTTAGATGTTAATTGTGAAGGTCCCAAGTCACTAGTCAGTACCAATGCGCAAAATAATTAAATGTTTTAATATTTGTTTCTTGGAGGATTTCACACAGTGGCACACATGAGTTAACTATTTAAGTCACTCCATAAACTTTTATGACTGAGACTTGCATTCAAGTGCTTGATATGCTGGATTCAGGATTGTATTTAAATGGAGGAACTAATTTAATATCTCATTATTATCCTATACTTCAAGCCCAACTTGTGACCTATCACTCGAAAGCTCCTTAAACGGCCGTAAATATTCCACAATTACATCACACATTCATTCATTCCCCAAGGGGTACTGGGATGAAAACGGGGGTTACTCATATTAATACCATTACGAGCTTTGTCACATTCTCGATAAAGTACGTTAAATTGTCAGGAAATGATTATCTTGTAGAATGACGACTACTGATTACATTCCTACCTTCATTTATTAAAATCGAGCGAGTAATTAAACAGTAATTTTAATTTAATTTGTTAATCATCTGCGGCATTGGTGATCGATTTACGAGACCGCCCATTGCAATCGAGTACTTGGGGCAAGTTGAAACAGCGAGAACTGGTACTTTCTCAGTGGACAACCTGTTGCCGAGTACCAAACATGACAATTAGGATGATAAAATGATCAATTAATTAAAATTGTAACTTTTGGGATGATCTCACAAAATCCATCTCTCAACACTTTTATTCTCTGTTAACATTTCTGTACACAAGAAAGCAGCTTCGACGAAAACTATCATTTAACAAAACAAAACAAAATGCGAAAGTTTACAATTAACAAGATAACACAGAAAATCATTATGTGTTTGCATTAAAATGATTTAAAAACTAATCGTTCCCACTAAACTGGGTGGTTTTAGAACGCCTGCGCTTGAGCACGTGTGCAGCAGTAATCCCCGACTAGAAACGTTCTCAATTTTGGGAGCAGATTCCACAGCGTAGATGTCTCCAGTCGTTCCCGAAGGCCCAAAAGTACATCCGGGTCACGTTCAAACTCTCTGACACGCCACATCTTCTTTCTGGAAACCCGCTTAATGGAAATGAACTCCAGATTGGGGAAGAGTCCAGCAAGAAACTGGAGTGGAATGTCGCGCACGTAATTCTCAACCTCTAAATGCTTCAAATTGATATGTCGCTCAGTGCGCAGCGCCTCCAGCGCAACAGAATTCTCCTCCCAAGGCTCCTCAGCATCTTCCACCTCAAATCGCAGCCACATGAAATCGAGGCAAGGAAACTGCTGAATTGTTCGAACCACCAGAGTTACCAGCGAGACCGGAGAGGGTCGCGAATCAATCCTGACGCTCCAACGGAGTAGCTTCAGATGGTCCCCGTGGATCCTGGCGAGTATCGGCTCCCAGTCCAAGGTAACGTTAAAAACCAGTAATCTGAGTAACGCCGGGAAATAATAATCCTCGTCCTGCCATTGGACGGCTTCGCTCTCAGAAACGTGCCTCCAGAACGTAATGTCCAGCTCCCGCAAGGTGCCGCAACATGCGCGAGCAATTTCCCGGAAGAAGGTCGCCATGATGGGATAGTCAATAATGATGATCCTTTCAAGGGGAATTTGCGGAAGTGGACGACCATTCGCAATGAACCGCGCCAGGTCGGTACCAGCCTCCTCCTCCGCTTCAGACAGGAGAGGAAAGTTGTCGCAGAAGAAGCATCGGAGATTTGGGAGGGCGCTCAAGAGAGTGCGGAGAACCTCGTACATGACTCGGGGGTCATCGATGTCTTCGTGGTGGCAGTCAAAAAGGCCGAGTTCCACCAGATTATTGCGGAACATTTCCAAGTTGAGGAGCTCCAGGGCCTTGTCCAGGTAGTCGGGCGGATCCATTGAGGGCGGTTCCTCATCCTCTGTCCATGGGAGGACGAAGCTTAGGCTCTTGGTGACCACGGTGCTTATCTTCCTCGCCTCCACGTCACGCCGTAGTTGCTCCATATCCTCCACTGAATCAATCGACAAGTCATTTATTGACAATCTTCGTAACTTGGTCAAGTGACGCCACTCCCAACTCTTTGCATGGATTGTCTCTGCTTTTGGTGGAATCAGCCTTGGAAAGAGACCAAGGTTGCGTAGAGAACTGATAAGTTCGATGTGGTCCAGGGTCTTATCGACCGACTTGCGAACTCGCTTGCATATCCCGCGACAGTTGAGAATGTCCTCCCTCTCCAGCCCTTTAAGGATCAGTGGGATGGACTCCTCCAAACGACAAGCTGAAACGTCCTCTTCTTTCTGGAGGAGGTCACGGAGCTGGGTGCAGGTCGCGGAAAGATTCAAGATATCCCTGGGGTCCTCCTTCAAGTACTCGATGATCCTACACAACATCTGGTCATGGGAGCAAAAAAACAAGATAATAATTATCAAATTTTTGTCCTGTCATTGGGTATTACAATTAAATAAAATTGTTCGGTTTAATAGAGTTAATTATTATCATTATTCATATTCACTTCCGGAGGAAGTATCACGAGCCAAGGTTTGGTATCCTCCTCCCTTGGACGCCTCACTCCAGTCGGATTCATCTTCTCTAGACAAACAGTTCTTCGTCACGTTTTCCTCCAGCAACAAGTCCCTTTTAGTAAAAAACATGTAAATCAATTATTTAGACGTAAGTAAAAAGTGCAATTAATTAAAAGGTGCCCGCTAATTAGTGATTAGTGTAAATAACTGACTGAACGTAACATTTTAAATTCATTCACGAACAAGAGAAATGACGGAACTAACCTGTCGAATCCAATGTCGGAATGACTCCAATGACTCCGGCCAAACTCACCTCAACACTTGAACCACTTCAATTGAATATAAGTAGCTTAGAAAATTATTGTTCTAAGCGCAACTCAAGTTATGTATATAATTTGCACCCCTGTGAATTTCCTCCAACGAAAACTTGGAATGAAGTCAAGTCTTTTAAAAACACGTGTAAACAAAGTGGCCGCGATGACGAAGAAGAAAGGATGAGAATATCGGGAATGAATGACGTTGAAGTACGGGATGGCTGCGTAACTGATCAATAAAAATTTAAATATTTAAATGTGCTAAATATTATGCATCGTTAAACAACACTCAAGTAAACAACGTAATTAAATTCTTATATTTTCACTGACGTTTATTTCTGGGGTAAGTTGAGATGTACAATAGGTTTTTACAATTTTACGCACTTTCGTATATTGTAATAGTCGGTTAACTGACAATTTTATTTTTTCTGGGGAACTGAGAATTCCATACAACTCCACATTCAACATTTAATTTAAATTACAATCTTATTGTACACGGAAAACATAGTTTGGTTTTGGTTCATGGTTAGCTTATTTATGACTATGACTGACTATCAAGTGTAAAGATTTTTAATCATGAAAACGGTAACAAATTATGTCTCACGACAAACCGTAAAGGAAACTAACAAAACATTTAGTAACTGATTACATGGAGAAATTCTAAATTACACTGTTTTCATTCAACTATGAATGGCGACTTTAAGAATGGCGATTTTGGAACGCATCCGCATCGGCACGTGTCCGAAGGTAATCGCCACACCAGAACCGGTTCAATTTTGGGAGCTGCTCCCACAATTCGGACCGCTCCACTTGAATCTGGCGGCACAGGGTCAAGTCGGGGTCAGCATTGTCCCTCCGCTCGTAAATGTGCTGACGGTCCACAGAGATGGACTCGAGATTTGGGAAGAATCCTGCGAAAAACCCGTAGCGGGATGTTGTACCAGTGCCCCTCTAGCTCCAAATGCTTCAAATTGCCATGCCGCTGATCCCGAAAATCGTCCACAGCATCAACACGATCCAGGGCGTCCCACAACGATATATTCAATGTCAGTTTCGACACAAACGGGAACTTTTGAAGGATAGTTCGGAAGTGGAGAAGGAGCGATACCGGAAATGGGAAGGAGTCGCGGTAAACCACCAAGCTGAGTTCCTGCAAGTGCGGTGCGTGCATTCTCGCCAGTAGAGGTTGCCAGCCCCAAGACACGTCATGGAGGTCCAACCTGACCAGCGCCGGAAAATGATAATCCTCCTCCCATTCAAAGGCGTCAATCTCATCTTGCTCCAGGACAACGGATAGTTCCGTCAAGGTTCCGCAGTAGCGACGAGCAACTTCATTAAACAATGACACGGGCCAAGCATCAATCACAATCCTGTCAATAGTGAAGCTCTCAAGAGGTGCGGCCGGAAGTGGATGGCCGTTGGCAATGTGCCGCCCCAAACTGGAGGCGCCGTTGCCCTCCTCAACATCAGGAAGGTCCATGCAGTAGAGGCGCCGGAGGTTTGGCAGAGCACCCACGCATTTCCGAATGAAGTTATATGTCCAGTTGGGATCAGCAGCTTTGAAGACATCCTCCTCCCCGAAAAGGCAGAGATGGAGTAGCTGGTCCCGAAGCATGTCCGTGTTCAGTAAGGCCAGCATCCGATCCAGGAAGTCGGGTGGAGTCATTGATTGCGGCGGTTCGTCCTCGTCCCAGATAAATTGGAATGAGAGCTTCTTGGTGACCACCGTGCTCACCTCCTTAGCCTCAATCCTCCTCCGAAGCTCCTCGATTGCCTCCACCGAGTCAATGAGGTGGTCATCATCACGAAACTTTTGTAAGGTGAAATGAGATTCTTCGTATTCGCGGGGATCCTTGTTTGGGGGAACCAATCTCGGAAACAAAGGAACGTGGGGTGGCCGGATAAGCTGCAAGTGGTCAAGCACCATGTCTACCGACTTCCTAACTCGCTTACAAATCCCTCGGCAGTTGAGAATATCGGCTTTGGGCAGCTCCCGGAGCAATAGCGGGATCACTTCCTCCAATTGACACGCAGGGAGGTCCACTTCCCTTAGAACCATGTCACGAAACTGAGCGCAGGTACCCGCAAGATTCAGGACATCCCGTGGGTCCGTCTTCATATGCTCCAAGATCTCCAGCCACATCTGTAACAGGGAAAATACAAGAGAGGAGGTGAGCCTTGAAATTTTTTAATTATGATAGATAATAATTAACTTTTGCTAGTTATTGAAAACAGTGTCGTTATCTCACCTCCTCTGGCAATATCTGGAGTGGGTCTCCAGGCTCCACCCGAAGATCCCCGCCTCCTCCAACTGGCATTGGATTCATTTTCAAGGGAGTCGTTCCGCAACGTCTCCGGCCCTGTAATCAGTTATCAATTAAAGAAATAGTACGGTTTTAAAGAAATTACTAAATAGGATACACTAGACCGGAACTAGGCAATGCCTCGTTCAATAATTTAATTATATGAATATTTAAACTCAAAAATTTGTCACAAACGTAAACTAATTATTTTTCTCAAGTCAGCTGACTAAACTTACTATTAATTGTTAAGGTCCCAAGTCACTTGTCAGTACAAATGCGCAATATAATTAAATATGTTTTAAAATTGTTTTTTGGAGTATTTCAAACAGTTTGACACCTTACTTAACTATTTAAGTCAATCCATAAACTTTTATCACTAACAGTTGCATTCAATTCAAGTGGAGCTGGTGAATTGCGGAGGTGGGGGAGGAGGAGGAAATTACTAGTAATTAAATTGTCCATTATTACTCAATACTTCAAACCAAGCTTTTACCTATCATTCGAAAGCTCTTTAAACGGCCGTTAATTTTCCAAAATCATATCACAGATTCATTCATTCCCCAGGGGGTACTGGGGTGCAAACGGGGGTTACTCGTGTAAATACCGTTACGAGCTGCGTATCATTCTCGGTAAAGTACAATAAATTGAAAGGAACAGCTTGCCCTGTATAATGACGACTACTGATTACATTGGTACCTTGATTTGTTTAAATCGAAATAGTGATTACGCAGTAATTTTAATTTAATTAGCTATTCAACTGCATCATTGTTGACCAATTAACGAGACCGCTCTTTGCAGTTGAGTACTGGGGGAAGTTGAAATAATGAGATGAATACTTTCACAAGAGGACAAAGCCTACCCGTTCTCGAGTACCAAACTTGACAAAAAATACGAGGATAATAATGATCAATTAACCCAAATTTTAATTTTAACTTTTGAGATGTTCTCACTGATCATTAAACAAACAAATTTTATGTCGGAAAGTTTACAATTTTAAGGAAAGTTGACACAGAAAATAATTATGCGCTCCCAATAAAATGATTAAAAACTGTAGCCGTTTCGACTAAAGTCGTTGATTTTGGAAAGCCTCGACCTCAGCTCGTGTGCAGGTGGAATCCCCGAAACGAAGCGTTTTTAATGTTGGAAGTTGACTCCACAACGCTGATTCCTCCAGTCGTCCCCGGAGGTCCAAGAGCAAGTCATCAAAGTGAGGGTCAACCCGCCTCTGCATCATCCTTCCTGAAACCCTCCATACGGATATGGACTCTAGATTGGGGAACAGTCCCGCGAGAAATTGGAGAGGAATGGCGCGCCAGTAATTCTCCAACACCAAATGTTTCAAATTGACATGTCGCTCATGGCGCACCTCCTCCAGCGCCAAAGAATCCTCCTCGCGAGGCACCTCAGATCGGAAACGCGACAGATGATTCTCAAATCGCAAACGCATCAGCGAGATGGAGGGAAACTGCTGAACGATTCGAACCAACAAAGTGACCGGTGAAGCTGGAGACGGTTCCGAATGGATCCAAACGGACAAATTGAGTACCTTCAGGTTGTCAGCGTGTATCCTGCAGAGAATGGACCACCATTCCACAGCTACATACTTAACGTCCAAGTGTCGCAATGCACGGAATTGATAAACTTCATGTTGCCATTGGGAGGCTTCACCCTCAGAAACATCTACCCACAATGCAATCTCCAACTCTCTCAAAGTCCTACAGCACTGGCGAGCAATTTCCCGCAACAAGGTCGCCATCACGGGATACGTGCCCAAAGAGAGTCTTTCAAGAGCAGCTGTTGCAAGTTGATGACCATCCGCGACGAACCGCTGTAAAATGGCGCCGGCGTCCTCCGCAGTGTGGAGCGAGATAGGAAAATTGCCGCTCAGCAGACATCGAAGATGAGGAAGGACGCTCATAATTCTGCCAATGGTCTCGTACATTACGATTGGGTCATCAGTCTCATTATTGTTGGCACCATGACGGTCATGGAGGTAGAGATTAAGCACATTCTTGCGCAACATTTCCAAGTTGAGTAGCTCCAGGGCCTTGTCCAGGTAGTCTGGCGGATCCATTCTCGGGGGATCTTCCTCTGTCCACGGGAGAGTCAAAGTTAAAGTCTTGGCGACCACGGTGCTGATCCTCTGCTCCTCCGCATCCCTCCGCAGTTGCTCCATGTCCTGCACGGAATAAATCGACATGTCGTTAATCACCATTTCTCGTAACTTGGACAAGTGGCACCATTCGAAGCTGTCCTCATGACATGCCCCTGCTTTTGGCGGAATGAGTCGTGGAAAGAGACCAAGGTTCTCCAAAGGACTAATAAGCTCCATATGGTCCAGGGCCTTATCCACCGACTTGCGTACTCGCTTGCAGATCCCGCGACAGTTGAGAATGTCATCACGATCCAGCCATTTCAGGAGAAGTGGGATGGACTCCTCCAATTGACACGCTGCAAGGTCATCCTCTTCCTGTAGTAGGTCACGGAGCTGGGTGCAGGTCATGGAAAGGTTCAAGATGTCCCTGGGGTCGTCCTTCAAGTACTCGAGAATTTGACAAAACATCTGTCGCCAGAGGAAAAAAATCAAGTTAGGTTAGGTAGTGGAGAGATTAATAATTTGTTAAGTGGTAATTTAAATAGGAATCTGGATTACGTCTGTAGTTACCTCCGGAGGAATTGTCACGAGAGAAGGTTGCGCCTCCTCCTCCCTCCTTGGACGCTTCGCTCCAGCTGGATTCATCTTCGTCACGTTTCACTTTCTCCTTCAGTACCAATTCCCTTTAATTAAAAAAAATATTTGGATCAATTATCAAAGTTTAGACGTAAAAAGTGAAGCAGATTGCCCGCTAATGACTAATTAATTCAAATAACCGAATGAACGAAACATTTTAAATTCACTCACGAACAAGAGGAATGACAGAATGACCAACCTGTCGAATCTCTGGAATGATAT